>CAJNDS010002371.1:36914-169414 GCA_905221605.1 Symbiodinium natans | reverse complement strand
TGTCCGCCCAACGTGCTACGCGCAGCTTCTGGCGAAACGGTGACAAGGCAGCAGTGCAAGACCATGGAATGCGAGCTGGAGAAAGCAGTCCTTGGAGGGAGGCAGTTTGTGAGCTGGAGCACTACTACGCGAAGTACAACCTTCTGGAAAGAATTAGTATCTGTGGATCTTCAAGATGGCTGCAGCTGACAGAAGCCCCGATGAATGATTTAAGCGATCGCAGCAAGGAATTAGCAAGAATGCAGAAGGAGGCGCAAAGATGTTGCAAAGAGTGGTTAAAGGCCACTCTGAGAGAGATTATGCAAGACGTTGACAACTGCCACCCAGCCAATTCTTGAAAAGAATACTGAAGCCCGCTTTCCAACTTCTTTGCTGAGGAATCTGTCCAAATAGATACGTGCCCTACGACAGATCGGCATCTACTTGCCCGCAGAAGCTGAAAGTCTGGCCGCTAAAACAAAGAAGAGCTCTTCTGCAACCACGGCAATGGAGGCAGTGTCTCGAGCCGGGAAGAGCAGCTGAAGGTCAAGGCCTACATCAAGCTGGTAAGGAAAGAAAGCCAAACCAGCGAAGCCGTTCAACTGAAGAAGGCCTTAGACGGGCCTGAAGCTTAAAGATAATGTTTGCATGCCAAGTGAACACTTTCAACCTTCTGCCAAAGGCGTTGACCTTTCCTTTGTCTTCTTTCAATGGGCGCGCGACAACTTAGCCGGCGCAACACATGTGAATTCGCTGTGGTGCAAAAGTACAAGCTGGTTTTCCGTGGCAGTTGAGTTGCATGGCAGCAGTACGGAGCATGCAGTAGTGGCACGGGCTGGCAGTGGCAGAGTGCAATGGCAGCAGCAGTGCGGAGCGGGCAGGGTGGCAAGGGCAGCAGTGGCAGGGCAGCAGTGTGGCGGAGTGGCAGGGCAGCAGGGGCGCAGGAAAACTCGTCAATCTGTGTTGGCACGTTCTGGTGCGGGGAAATTCAAACATGCCCATTCTTTGCGGTTTTCATCGGTGCATCGTCTAAAAGCCGTGGGTGTACATCGCAATCGCCCACATATGTATGGAACCGACGAGCGTTGAACGACACTGAGCAGTCATGCATGTCGAAGCCTCGAAGCTGATGAATTTTCTTTTTTATCACCCCCTCATCAGGCGAAGTGCCTTTGTCATCTTCGTCCACACTCTACCTCCCGTGTATCGTCCGCACGATCGCGTAGTTCGGCATGATCACATCCCATGTCTCGGTGAAGCTCGATGCTGGGTTCAATAACCGCGAGGAACCCATTTTCCATCCGGAATGCGATCGCGCAAGAAGTGATTGAGCGCAATGCATGCTCTTTCGCATCGGAAGGTTTTGACATGCTGGGAGCATTGCCTCCAAAAGCGTAAAGCCCCAGGGTGCAGTGAATCTCATATGATCCCGAGCCAATGTCTTGTTGACGCCCGCGATGCTTCCATTCCGGCGACCAACAATCCAGCAGCCGAACTATATTTTCCTCAGAAGGATTTTGTATGACGCCTTCGCAAGCAGCTGACAGCTCGGAGCTCATTTATATCGCATGAAAACTGTGAAAAAGAACTCACGAGCGCCCCCGCTTTTTGCCCTTCTCCAGCGCCTCCACGGAGCCCCTGGCAGACTCGCCACAAAACGCAGCACATGCGGTTGTAGTCGAGCGTCACGAGCTCCCCCATCTTCTCGAGCTTGCCGCACAGCGCCTGGCCCACGGGCCCCGTGTCCTGCACCTCGTTGGCGATGAAGCCGAGCGTGCGCTTCTAGCTGCCCTCGCTCCGCCGGGACCACTTGGGCGCCACGGCGAAGACCTGCTGCAGCTTCTCGAGCCCCGCACGCTCCAGCTTCTCGTGAGAGGTTTTGGAAGCTGTAGTTCACGATGACCTCGCCGTCGTTGGCCCCCCACACGATGAGGTTGGCCGGCCCGGTCGCCGCCGTGCGCAGAAAGATGGGCTGCACGCTGCCAGCGGAGGAGGCGGAGAGCTCGCCCGAGCCCCGGAGCTGCGCGTTGCCGGCCGCGGCGAGGTTCAGCGCCTCCGCCGTCACGTCCCCGCTGTTGACACCACCTGCACCCTGTGCCCGCAAGCCCGTGCTGCCGCCGATGAGCTCCTGTTGTGTGTGGATGTCGCCCTGTTGACGATGGTGCCTTGCGAGCCGCCCGTGATGGAGCTCCGTGTCCTGCGCCCGCGTGGAGATGGCATTGGTCACGAGCCGCGTGGCCGTGCCCACGGCGTCGTCTATGGGTTGGCGAGTGCACCTCCGACGTGGCAAAGGTGCAGAGACTCTGGTCCGCCTGGATGCCCATTGCCTGGCCCATCAAACCTTGGCTGCCCTGGCTGCCCAGTCGCAGAGGACCTTGGCCAGTTGCATCTTTCAGCTGTTTCTGCAGTGTCCAATTGGACACAGCGAATGTCAAGTTCAGGTTGTTCTCGTCGTTTTTGTTTGCCATGTTGGCCAGGGCCTGCTGCATCATCTGCAACATGGTGCCCAGCAGTAACTTGCATGTGATAGCGGCGGCCTGCCGGGCAACTCCTGGTCGCCCATCTTCGCTCCCGTCGGGCCGTGGAGTCTCCCGCATCGTCTTCGATCCACACCCGCCCTCCTGTAATCATCCAGAGCGAGCGCATGATTCAAGTATCCCGGCATGTTCTGAATGTCACGGTGCAGGTTATGCGCGGATTGAAGAGCCACGGCGAGTCCAGGCCGTTCGGAAAGCGGACTCCAGGAAGTGGTTCACAGCGGCAAGATTGGCTTCGGCTTGTTTGTGGCCGGCACGTTGTGTTTGCAGCGATTCCGACATTGCGCCATTTCTCACTCCAAACTCCCATGGACCTTACATGCCATGCAGCGCCCAGCTCGCCCGTCCCCGTTCCCCAACGGTGCAAGCCTCGGAACGTGGTCAGGGTTTAGGATGGGTCGAGCACAGCCACAGGGAATCGCCGGGCGCGGACCAGCCGCGCCCCCGATTTTCAACGCAATTGCTAAGCCGGCTAAAGCGGCACAGCCGGCTCCACCCGCGGGTCAAAAAAGGCTTTGCCGGGTCTTCGCGCCGGACTGTGGCGAGTGCACGATTTTTGTGGGTATTTGGGCGCGAGCCTGTGGCTATCCCGCGGGCGTTTAGGATGAGCGCGATTGGGCCCGTGGGCATGTAGGCGGGACAGATCCTGGTGAGACAAGCGAGAAAACGAGACAAAGCCGTTGTCTCAATGTCTCGCTGTCTCCCTCGTCTTTCTGGAGGGCTGGTAGAAGGGAGTTTGTCTTGCTTGTCTCCCCGTTTGTCCGGGGGGCCCGGGCTGGTAGAAGAGTTTGTCTCACTGTCTCGCTTGTCTCACTGTCTCGCTTGTCTCCCTCGTCTCTTTGACAGGCCCGGGCTGGCAGAAGGGAGTTTGTCCTGCTCCTTCATCTCTCTGTGGGGTCCGGGTTGGTAAAAGGGAGTTTGTCTCAATGTCTCGCTTGCATCCCTCGTCTCGGGGGCCCGGGCTGGTAGAAGGGAGTTTGTCTCAATGTCTCGCTTGTCTCGCCCCTTTTTTGGGTGTCGGGGCGCAAAGGGGTTTGCTTGGAGCGGCGGCGTGTTCATGGATTTATTCCTCGGTTTTGCTTTGTAGCAGTAGTCTCGTAACAGTTTGCTTGAGCGTTGTTTTTGTTTTTGGGTGTGGTTTTGTTTCAGGGCACCCTAACCCGCTTCGTCCTCGCAGTAGGTTTGATCCACAGCTGCCCTGCAGTGCTTTGCCGCCCTAACCCCGTAGCACCCCTTCTCTCCCGCTCGGCCGTGCATTTCAACTTACTGTCAGCGCTGCGGTCACCTTCGTTGCATCGTCCGAGGCGAGCGTCGTCCGTCGAGCTCATCGTCCGAGCCGACCGCACCATCGAGCGTCCGTGCCCCGCATCATCGCCGCGTCGTCGCCGTCGTCACCCGTCGTCGTCGACGTGCCCGTTTCGCCGTCGCGTCGCCCGCCGTCGTTGCCGCCCGCCGTCGCACCGTCGCCGCATCGTCGAGCCCCCGCATTGCGAGTGCCCGTCGAGGCCCCGCCGTCGTCCACGCGCAGGGCGCTTGGCATTGGGCATGCCGTCCTTTTGACATCCAGAGCAGCGTGCGCCTGCCGAAACCGGCTCGGTTCGGGGCTTCAGGGTTGCTGGGGAAACTCGCAGGCAGCCTGGTCGGGATTGGGGGTTCTGGGGGCTGAAGCTGGGCCCTCTCTGAAGATGTGCTAAACCTTGGCGGACCTGCCTCAAAACCTCCCTGTGAAGAAAAGCATGTCAAAAGCTCAAGTGTTCCGCAAAGCATGGTGTTTTGCTTCATGGGGTTCGAAGTGTACGTGGTCATTTGGCACACTTAGCCCATTTTTGAGTCGTGGCTTCACCCGCAACTCTCCTTTTCCCAAAAGCAGTTTGGGTGGACTCGTTCGGGGCAAGCTTTTGTTTTTTCCACACTGGCGTTTGTCGTTTTCTTCGCGTTGCCCCGAAACGGTGCCATGCAGTGTAGTTCTATGTCCTCCAGTTTGTGGTGCAGGCTCATCAAAGTCCTGTCTGCCGCTCTCGTTTGGTTTCTTGTAGAGCGAATGTTGGAAAATCGTCACACATGGGATTTGTTTCGGTGCCGGCCCGATTGGCCCCACAAAACACAACAAGCTGGACAATTGAAGTTCCGCGATAGCACAGCCCCAGTGTTTGTGAGCAGCCATGTGGCGTCGCGTCGTGGCCGCCGCGCTCGCTCTCGCTGTCTTGTGCGCGGATGATCGTCTACCACTGGCAAAGGAGGCTGTGTGCGGAACAGGCGGGCAGGATTGCCCCAGGTGCAACGCTTCGCTGACAAAGTGGTCCCACTGCACATTGGATGCCGAGCAGAGCTTCGCGGGTGGCACAACGGCCTTCCTGAAGAGCAAGGATTGCCCTGTCGGCATGGCTGTCTTTGTTAGCTCGACTCTTTCTCACAAGTATAACTCTTCCAAGATGGCAGATGCTGTGCTGACTGCTCCCGTACCACGTGGGGATGAGAAGGCGAGAGAGATGGCGTCACAGGTCCTGCGCGCCGCGAACAAGTTCTTGCTTGCGATGCCGGAAGAGACAGTTGTCAGAGGTGCTGAGATTGGCGTCAAGGCAGCCAGTCTGCAATCCATGTGTTTTGGGGTCTTTCTCCCAAACTCGGCGTGCAGCCTCTGCATCGAGCACGTTGACCTCCCAGACGCAAAGGTGCATCTGGAAGTGAGGCAGCAGGCGAATTGCACAGTCCAGGACTGGATGACTGGGCTGTGCAATTGTGCCGGTGCTGTCACACGCGGTCGGCTGTTGGGGCTCTTGTACTCGTACGTGCACGATATGCTCCTTATGATAGGCCTGAGTTTCCACATGCCGGACCCGACTCCCACGAACCTTCTGTTGACTTGCAATCCTGAAGGCAGCACATCCTTTCAGCCACCAGGAGTGCAGTGGGCCGATTTTCTGGCCACCAGCAGCGGTCAGTCAAAGCGAGGCTTGCTGGCGGGGTCAGATCGTGAGATTGCCGGCAAGGTGACTGTCTTCTTCGGGGCCATCATGATTGGGGCTCAACACCCCGATCTGGCATCGGTGCAGCAGATAGCAGACCTTTGCGTAGCCAGGTTGAAGTTTGGCTTGAAAGAAGGTGTGACCCTTTGCATGGAGCGAGTGTGGTCCGAGCAGCAGAAGATGAGCGACGAGGAGCTTCGCGACTTCAGGAGGTTTGTGGCAGGAGAGATCTTTTTCAACGAGATTGATGCCTTGTCAGCTCGCATCACGGAGCTCGACGTAAGAGACGTGAAGAGGGAGCTCGAGCTCGCAGACGTGAAGAGGGAGCTCGCAGAAGTGAAGACTAGAGGCACTCGTTTTCCTTCGTCCTTCTCGCTTGCAGTTCACAACCGGCGAAGCTCTTGCGATTGCCCATAACGAGATACAAGCTTTTGGTGTTCTGCGAAGCTCTGCAGGCGCGACCTCAATCTCATCCGTCTGGGTGCGGGAGCTGATCCGCAAGGACTGTGCTGTCTGAGAGCAAATGCCGGTGATTGGAGCGCAAGCAATCGTTGACCGCATCAGTAGCATTCAGTAGCTGAATCCTGGGTTGGGGCACGGCTGTTTGGACGCTCGCCCGGCGCACCGTTGTCGGCAGGGGGCGGAGATTGGGGGCACACGTCCGTTCGTGGACAGGGGAGGGGCTTCGGGAAGCGGTTCGGGGCTGGGAGTTTTGGCTGTTTCTTGCTGGAGTTTCAGTTTGCTGTCGGTTCACGTCTGCCGAAGTTTTGACCCGCTCGACTTGCAGGATCGGACGGTCACGGACAAGCTGAGGCCCGAGGAGGATTCCGATGCAAACAAATCATGTCCACGTTGAAAGCAGTGCATTCTCCAAGACGGGTGGCTGAATTTGTTCGCATCTCTGTTGCCGACTCACAAATGAAGTTCGATGACGGCAAGGAGTTCGAGCCGACGGGCAATGCCTTCAAAGTGAAAGGAGCATTGGCTGACGCAGTGACCTTAGATCCACTTACTTGATTGCCTCACTTCATGTCTGTGTTTATGAGCGGTTTTCCACGCTTTTGACGTCAGGTGGATGACTTGAAGAAGGCCCTGCGCTTGGATCTTGCGCGTGGATCTAGCTCGTCCTGTCTTTGGAGTTGTTTGCAGATGGGCGATGAAAAAGATTGAAGTTTAGAGTGTCCTTGTTTGCTCATGAAATCAGGCAATCAAAGCGGAAGAGGAACTGTCCATCGCAGCATCCAAGATTAGTGTATACAGCCTGAAGGAGAGCTTTTGATGTCAACTCTCCCACCTAGCCCTCCCTGTGCCGCTGTCTCAGCGCGACTTCGCAGGACAAGGACTGGGTGAAGGAAGAAACGATGTCAGCAAGACTGCGCGACACAACTGAGCCCAGCACTTGGTTTCGATGACTTTTCAGCTTAGGGGTTTTGCCGCCGCCCCGCTCGCAGGGCAGATTGCTATGGGTTCGTGCTGCCACCAGTGGACGATGCCTAAGTTGCACGCGTGTGCCTCAGCAGCGCCGGAGTTTGAGCGCTGCGAACTTGCATCCGTCCTTGTTGTGTGAGCTTCTCGGCTGAGGTAGCAACAGCATCACGGACGTTTTTTGCGCTGCGGCTTTGCTTGACTTCCAGGATTAGCAAACAGCAGTTCAATGATTCCTTGAGCAGGCTACGGCGTTCAAGTTTTCAAGTCAAGCTGGGCGTGCCCAGTGCTGGTCAAAAGCAGTTTCACAGAGGCGCTCTTGGTCGTGCTTAAGTGCACAGACGCGGCCAATCCATTTGAAGAAATCTGGGGGAAGAGCGCTTGCATTGCTTGCTCATGCCAGCATGATGTAGAACGCTTCAAGCATGACAGCAATTTTGCGTAAGTGTTGTCCAGCCCTGGCGTTCTTCAACTTTGAGTCTTACTTGTTAGCGTGATTTTTCTGGCAGATTCGTGAATGAAATTGGAGAATCCGCGCTCGCAGCTGTGCGGGCTCTGGGTTTCACTCGTCAACCTTGCGACGTGCATGGTGTAAATCGTCGGTGTGGCCATGTTTGCAAGTGACGTGCTTCGAACGTGCAGCAAATAGTGAACGATCTCTACTTTGAGGCCACACCAGTTCTATGTCAGCCTGCTTGTCCAGCTGGCTACTTAAACAATCTGCATTCTTTGATGTCTCTTTTCGCACGCGCAAGGGTACAGAAGTCGCGGCTGAAAGATGAGCGGGTGCAGCGTCAGCGATGAGGGGTGCACTGCTTTACATTGCAGTCTGACACCACTTATCGCTATGCCCCTTGTCGCTGATCAGTGTCTCACACAGACAGCTACGGCGCCGGAGGCAAGCGGCCGCGAGCAAAACAGCCACTCAACGGCATTGAAGCTAACCAGCAGTTGGCCGCAACAAAACTAGCAAACAAAACTGAAACACCAAATCTGGGAATACAGATTTTGAATAGGATTAGAAACACGAGATAGAACTTTTTACGCTGTGACACGCATCCGCCCGATGGATCCAATCTTTTCCTGCGTTGTAACCCGTAGACCCGTGACCCGTAGTGACCCGTGGCAACCAGTCGTCTGTTATAACCGCGTTGGGGGCGCTCCTCTCGATCAAGCCAGGAAGCGCGTCACATCTTGCCATCGAGCTTGTTTGAGGGTTTTTGCTTGATTGCCGAAGCCGGTTCTCGGATTTTCGTAGACCAGCTTGATGATATTTCCCCCTTTCATCTGCCATGTTTTTTCTGTGTGGGGCTTTTACTTGCTCGGCTAGGCTGGAGTGGCGCTGAGCCTTTGAAGAGCTTGGGCGTAGTGACAACGTAGTGACCCGTAGTGATCCGTAGTGACACGTGGTGACACGTAGTGACCGTTACAGCGGTGTTGCGACAAACAGAGGCGAATCGTAAAAGCACTGCCGCACGGCATGAAGAACACAACTACACGTTGCTGACACTAGGTTTTCCAATTCCGCGGCGAGCTGGTCCCTCGCCCCGAGAACGATGCACTCAGCGACGCAGGCGATCGGCAGTCATGATGCAAAACCATCAAGCCGAGAATCAAACCGAGCGAGCCTTGAAATCATAGTGGCGACCCAGCGGCGACCCTGGCGACCTTGTGGCGACCCAGTGGCGGCCCAGTGGCGACCCTGCCTTGCCACTGCTGCCCTTCCACTGCTGCCACTGCTGCTGCTCTGCCACTCCGCCCCTGCTGCCCTGCTTCGCCACTGCTGCCCTGCCACTCCGCCCTGCTGCCATGCCACTGCTGCCACTGCTGCCCTGCCACTGCCACTGCTGCCCTGCCACTACTGCCCTTGCCGCCATGCCACTCCGCCCTGCTGCCCTGCCACTGCTCTGCCACTACTGCCCTGCCACTGCTGCCCTGCCCTGCCACTACTGCCCTGCCTCCGCCCTGCTGCCATGCCACCGCTGCCCTGCCACTGCCAGAAACGCGGTCACAACGCAACACCGAGTCAACTTGGGTTGAAGGTGCTGTTTTGGAGCTAAGTTGAGCGTTTTTTTTCAGCAATGAACACCTTCTCCTTACTCAGGTTGAAGGTGGTGTTTTTGGAGCCAAGTTGAGCGTTTTTTTTCAGCAATGAACACTCCTAACACCTCTCTCACTCAAAGAGCCATTTTTGGAGCGTTTTGGAGCGTTTTTTGGCTCAAAAAAAAACCCCCCCCATAAGCCTACTTTCTCTATTATTTTCTTAACCTTAGAAAAGACCTTGATAATTCTGTTCAAAGATTTCGATGGGCATAAGAAAGTTCTGAAAAGCTCTCTGCATAAGCTAACAACCACTGTAAAGGTTTATGCTTGCAAGAATTGCATGTTTTTTTTTTGGACTTCAGAAAAGTTTGGACTTTGGACTTTCCTGGCAAGTCCAGTTGAGCTACAGGTCTTTACACTTCAATGAATCAAAGACCTTTTGAAGAAAGCCGCACGCTGTCTTTAATGCCTTTAAAACACCCTCTTGCAAGATCAAGCAGGGAACTCCAACTTTGTTTTTGCCTAACCTGAATGGAAAAGACAGCCAGGGTTTGTCCGGGCTGGAGGCCTTGCGGAAACCCGTTTAATAGCATTAGAAGCCCGCTTTGTAATGCAAGCTAAAAAGGGTTTCGGATTTTTTTTTCAAAGCCTTGTAAGGCCTTGGAAGGCCTTGAAACCCCGGCCTTGAAGAAAGACCTTGAACGTTCCAAGTAAAGCCTTAGAGCTTGCAATGTCGTTTTGCGCAAATCCAAATGTGGCTCCAAAAATCTTAGCAGTTCTGGTTTGTGTGCGTGGGTCTTTTCTGTGCCACGTTTCTTTTATGTTGATCACTTCCACCAGAAAGCTGCCCCAATGGGTCACTGTTTCACAATTTAGTTCCAAATAACTACAAGGAAGCTGGGTTTATTTGCACGGACCCATCCTGGCAAAGCCAGAATTGCATGTGTCAGGCCTTGGACTTTGCTCTGGGCAGCTAAGCTGAACATTGCAAGCTGATGTTGATTTCCATTGCGGCAAGCAAACTGCATCGCGGATTTTCCAGAGCTTGTTTACTGTGCTTGGACATGGAACAAGCATAAAAGAAGGGCATTTACTGCTAAGTTCCAACCCACTTGGCTGTACATTAAAGTGGCCAGCTAAGACATGGCCGCATTGTTGGTTTTTTCTAGTCACGCTTCAATCTCTGGGAAGTTGACCAACGCGGCTTCAACGTTTCCTGTGGTTGTGCAGAGTCGCTTGCCAGACATCGCAGACTGAAACTCTTGGCAGGCTTGGGTTTTTGAACAGCGAAGATATTTACGCGTGTTGCGCCGGCCCGGAACTTAAGTTGCCACGCGCCCAATGAAGAAGAAGATATAGGGAAGGCCGACGCCTCCGGCAGAAGCCTTGTGAACGTCAGTTTGTCTTCTCCATTGAAGGGCATGTTGAGGTTTAAATGGTTGGGAGCGTTCACTTGGCATGCACGCAACATCATCTTTGAGCTTCAGACTTTGCTGAAGGTTTCGAAGCTTCTCGAGGCCGGTCCGAGGCCTCCTCCAGTTGAAGATGGCGCGATATAGTTTGCTTGCCCGATGGAGATCAACATCAGCTTGCAATGTCATGCAGAGGGCTTTTCAGGACTTTGTCATGCCCGTCGAAATCTTTGGAAAGCTCAGGATCATCGAGGCCTCTCCTGAGGCCCGTTGAGAAGTTTGAAATTAAAACTTGCGACAGCAAGAATAGCTTGCAGGATCATCTTAACCGGTCGAGGCCCTTCGAGGTCTGTCGTGCGTTTTGAATAGAGAATGAAGAGGACTTGGAGCCAGCCGCGGCTTTAAAATTCTTTTGTCTTTTGCATGGAAGAGGCAGCCAGGGTTTGTCCGGGCTCGAGGCCTTGTCCCCGAGGCCTCGTAATCTTGCAAGCTAAAGGGGTTTCGGGATTTTGTTGAAGCCTCGTGAGGCCTCGGAAGGCCTCGGGGGGCCTCTGAAGGCCTCGAACCCCCGCAAGTGAGGCCTCAGAGGCCTCCAAATGTGGGTCCAAAAATCTGAGCAGTTCTGGCTTCGTGTGCGTGGGCCTCCCCTGTGCACGTTTCTTTCATGTTGATCACTTCCACCAGAAAGCTGCCTGCAGAGGTCGTGGTTCTCAGTTTTCCGCGTTGAGTGCTTGTCCGTGGGCCCCGAGTGGAAAGCGCGAGATTGCAAAAATTAGAAGAATTCGCGGCCCTAAAAGTGGGGCCGCCAAACGGCCCCAATTTTGGGGTCACCGTTTCACAACCCCCCAATTTAGTTCCAATTGACTATAAGGAAGCTGGGTCCATTTCGCGGCCCCATTTTTGGGGCCGCGAGACGGCCCCGTTTTTTGGCCCGAATTTGAGCCCGCGCAACCGGATCTCGTTGGCTGCGCCCTTGTAATTTTCGGGCAGCGTGCACGGGGGCTTGTCCGAAGCAGCTGCACGCTCGTCTTTGTAATGCTGCAATGAGGCAGAACTGCAACTGTGGAGGCCCATCCTGGCGAAGCCAGAATTGCATGTGTTTTGCGGGCCTGAAAGTGGGGTCGCCCGACAGCCCCGTAACTTTGGGCTTTGCCCTGGCAAGCCCAGCTGAGCTGCAGGTCTTGTTGGTTTTTTCTGTGGATAGGAGTCACGCTTCAATCTCTGGGAAGTTGACCAACGCGGCTTCAACGTTTCCTGTGGTTGTGCAGAGTCGCTTGCCAGACATCGCAGACTGAAACTCTTGGCAGGCTTGGGTTTTTGAACAGCGAAGATATTTACGCGTGTTGCGCCGGCCCGGAACTTAAGTTGCCACGCGCCCAATGAAGAAGAAGATATAGGGAAGGCCGACGCCTCCGGCAGAAGCCTTGTGAACGTCAGTTTGTCTTCTCCATTGAAGGGCATGTTGAGGTTTAAATGGTTGGGAGCGTTCACTTGGCATGCACGCCAGTTGAACAGGGCGCGATATAGTTTGCTTGCCCGATGGAGATCAACATCAGCTTGCAATGTCATGCAGAGGGCTTTTCAGGACTTTCTCATGCCCGTCGAAATCTTTGGAAAGCTCAGGATCATCGAGGCCTCTCCTGAGGCCCGTCGAGAAGTTTGAAATTAGAACTTGCGGCAGCAAGAATAGCTTGCAGGATCATCTTAACCGGTCGAGGCCCTTCGAGGTCTGTCGTGCGTTTTGAATAGAGAATGAAGAGGACTTGGAGCCAGCCGCGGCTTTAAAATTCTTTTGTCTTTTGCATGGAAGAGGCAGCCAGGGTTTGTCCGGGCTCGAGGCCCTGCGGGGACCCGTTTAATAGTATTATAAGCCCGGGTCCCCGAGGCCTCGTAATCTTGCAAGCTAAAGGGGTTTCGGGATTTTGTTGAAGCCTCGTGAGGCTCAGAGGCCTTGCAATATCGGTTTGCGCGACTCCAAATGTGGGTCCAAAAATCTGAGCAGTTCTGGCTTCGTGTGCGTGGGCCTCCCCTGTGCACGTTTCTTTCATGTTGATCACCACCAGAAAGCTGCCTGCGGAGGTCGTGGTTCTGAGTTTTCCGCGTTGAGTGCTTGTCTGTGGGCCCCGAGTGGAAAGCGCGAGATTGCAAAAATTAGAAGAATTCGCGGCCCCAAAAGTGGGGCCGGCAAACGGCCCCAATTTTGGGGTCACCGACCCCCCAATTTAGTTCCAAATGACTATAAGGAAGCTGGGTCCATTTCGCGGCCCCATTTTTGGGGCCGCGAGACGGCCCCGTTTTTTGGCCCGAATTTGAGCCCGCACAACCGGATCTCGTTGGCTGCGCCCTTGTAATTTTCGGGCAGCGTGCACGGGGGCTTGTCCGAAGCAGCTGCACGCTCGTATTTGTAATGCTGCAATGAGGCAGAACTGCAACTGTGGAGGCCCATCCTGGCGAAGCCAGAATTGCATGTGTTTTGCGGGCCTGAAAGTGGGGTCGCCCGACAGCCCCGTAACTTTGGGCTTTGCCCTGGCAAGCCCAGCTGAGCTGCAGGTCTTGTTGGTTTTTTCTGTGGATAGGAGTCACGCTTCAATCTCTGGGAAGTTGACCAACGCGGCTTCAACGTTTCCTGTGGTTGTGCAGAGTCGCTTGCCAGACATCGCAGACTGAAACTCTTGGCAGGCTTGGGTTTTTGAACAGCGAAGATATTTACGCGTGTTGCGCCGGCCCGGAACTTAAGTTGCCACGCGCCCAATGAAGAAGAAGATATAGGGAAGGCCGACGCCTCCGGCAGAAGCCTTGTGAACGTCAGTTTGTCTTCTCCATTGAAGGGCATGTTGAGGTTTAAATGGTTGGGAGCGTTCACTTGGCATGCACGCCAGTTGAACAGGGCGCGATATAGTTTGCTTGCCCGATGGAGATCAACATCAGCTTGCAATGTCATGCAGAGGGCTTTTCAGGACTTTCTCATGCCCGTCGAAATCTTTGGAAAGCTCAGGATCATCGAGGCCTCTCCTGAGGCCCGTCGAGAAGTTTGAAATTAAAACTTGCGGCAGCAAGAATAGCTTGCAGGATCATCTTAACCGGTCGAGGCCCTTCGAGGTCTGTCGTGCGTTTTGAATAGAGAATGAAGAGGACTTGGAGCCAGCCGCGGCTTTAAAATTCTTTTGTCTTTTGCATGGAAGAGGCAGCCAGGGTTTGTCCGGGCTCGAGGCCTTGCGGGGACCCGTTTAATAGTATTATAAGCCCGGGTCCCCGAGGCCTCGTAATCTTGCAAGCTAAAGGGGTTTCGGGATTTTGTTGAAGCCTCGTGGGGCCTCGGAAGGCCTCGAAACCCCATGACTGAGGCCTCGGGGGGCCTCGGAAGGCCTCGAACCCCCGCAAGTGAGGCCTCAGAGGCCTTGCAATATCGGTTTGCGCGACTCCAAATGTGGGTCCAAAAATCTGAGCAGTTCTGGCTTCGTGTGCGTGGGCCTCCCCTGTAGGTGTGAACAGAGCAAAGGCAACACGAACCGACAACCACCCAGCCAACCAAAGCAACAAGCAGGAAACAACCAAAGGAAACACCAGAAGAAGGCGGCGAAACTACTAAGAACAATTTATTTTGAACCTGAGTTTAAGAGTTGACGTGGCTGAGTTTCGAGGTTGGACGAAACCATCCTGATGGGCATCGAGCGGTTTTTCGCTGCCTCTTAGTGGAGGGAAGAATCGAACTTCGCATGACAAAGGTGCATGCTTCGGATAGCAAGAGACTGTGCGTGAAATTTCCGGCGGTAGCTGCAGCGACGTGCTCAGAGAGATGTTGATTGGCCGATCACCTGCCATCCCTTTCAGTCCGGCTGCCTGCAGAAGTGTGCTGCCTGCACAGGCCGGCTTTGGCTGAGTTCCGCATCGAGCGAGGATGACCAGCGCGGGACTTCGCCGGCGTGAGACACAAGAAGCGTCTGCAGAATGGTAAGGGTCCTCCGACACCTCTCCCTCTATGTGAGGGACACCTTACAACGCATCCGCTTGATCTGCAGTGTCCTTGCCGTTTTGCAAGGCGCCTGGCGCGTGGGTTCTTGCCAACGCAATACTCTTGCTAGTTCTCGCAGAGCTGAAAGCGAGACGAGCCAATGCCTTTTCCTGCTGAAGAAGCATGACCAGCCCACAGGGCGTGGGAAGTGCGACGCACTACGATCAAGAGCCTGCGGGCTGACAATTGCGTCCTCCTGAAATGTTGACTACCGATACTTCCTGTAGCCACCTCTTTAAGGCGATGGGGTGCGCCCATCGGGGGGAAGATGGATGCTCTGAGCTGTTAACATCTCAGTCGGTGCTCGCAAGAAGGTGACTGTCTGAACACTCCCTCTTGGCGGAGGTTTTGCCTTCTGTGCTTCTTTCGCTGGCAATTGCATTTTCCTGAGGTTGCGGCCTGTAGTTTCCACCTCACACGCTGTTTTCCAGATGCATGATCCCCCTTAAGGCAGCTTGGTTTGCATTGCACAGAACGTTCCCTTGCTTGAATACGCCCTCGAGCTTAGGAAACTGTGTGTTTTTTAACCGAGCACTCTCTGCGTGGCTGGAGACGCACATGCCTGCAACGCATTTTCGTCTTCGTTAACTGAGAGGGGCCTGTTTCACCCTGAGGATTAGGACGGCTTTTGTCTTGTCGTTGTTTGGTTTGTTTCGTGTTGCCGTTGATTTTGGCTTTAGTTATGTTTCACTTCCGACTCAACCCACAAGACCGGCCTACTGTGCTGCTGACATAGTAAAGAGGCGCCCATTTCAAAAACAATCCCTTTCCAGTTCCTTCTTCCTTACTTTAAAAAATTGCTCATCTGCTGGAATTTCGCTTGCAGGAGTTGGTGCGAACGGTGCTTGCCTTGTCAACTTCCTTCTTAACTTTCTGAAGCTCTTGTAAAATCTTTGTTCCACGCTTGTAATTTCTACTTTGCGGCGGTTGACCAAATTTCTTGTTCTGTCCTCAATGTTACTTTCGGCAAGTCTTCCATCGGATTCCATCATAGCTTTCGTCTCATCCAGCGACATCTCCATGTTCAATGTCGCAGCAATGTTGGCACTTCCTTTCTGTACTATATAATCTTACGAGCAATTCGGATCCCTGTCATCGTAGTCTGGGCCGTAGGTTTTGAACTTACCCATTTGACAACTGCCTCCAGCGTGTTGACAATCCCTCCATCAAACCGATTTCTTAAACGCGTTTTGATGATAAAAAATTTTTGATCTCGTACCCGTCAAGAAACACATGAAGAGGCGGGGCCCATGAATGTTGGTATATTCAGATCCAACCCCTGGCTCCGAGCTCCGTGCGGGCCGGTGCCGCCCATCCAAACTTGTGGAAGCGAAGGCCCTGAGATTTGTTTGTCGAAGAGAAGGTGAGCGTTTTATGATTTCGTAACATTCAACTGGCTGCGCACAGTTTTTGCAATCGCAGTGTGTATTCGAGATGGGGAAGTATCTTATGGAAAGTTATTGTGTTTCTGGCAGCAGTGGTGTCATTTGCACGGCCAACAAGTAACGAATGAACTGAGCTTGACTATGTATGTATGTATGTGTATGTGTATGTGTATGTGTATGTGCATGTGCATGTGCATGTGTATGTGTATGTGTATGTGTATATGTATGTATATGTATGTATATATATGTATATGTATGTATATGTATGTATATGTATGTATATGCATGTATATGTATGTATATGTATGTATAGGTATGTATATGTATTTATATGTATGTATATGTATGTATATGTATGTATGTATATGTATGTATATGTATGTTTATGTATGTATATGTATGTATATGTATGTATATGTATGTATATGTATGTGTATGTATGTGTATGTATGTGTATGTATGTGTATGTGTGTGTATGTATATGTATATGTATGTATATGTATATGTATATGTATATGTATATGTATATGTATATGTATATGTATATGTATATGTATATGTATATGTATATGTGTATGTATGTATTGTGAAGTCGACCAGCACTGGACTTGCACTAAACCAATGCAATCACAGCCCGGCCACGCTGTTTTACGACTTCGCGAGTTCAAGCACTTGTGCAGCTACGCCTGAGTGCGTCCGGTCGGACCGCACAGCAACCTAAGAGCTACTGTACGAAACTACCGTGCTCAAAGGCACAAGCTCGGTACTTGAGCCAAAACATTGGCATTGTTACGAATTGCAAAACTACACATGCAAAGGAAAACAACACGCTGCACTAGCACTAAGCAAGCACTCCATGCATGCTTTGACCTGCTCACATTCGCCCCTCAGCCGAGGCTTCCGGCTCACCAAGAGCTCGTAGTGCGTCAAGCACTTCAGCAACGCGGCAAATGGGGTAGGGCGAGGGTGTCGCGTGCGACCCTGGTAGAGCCCGCACATCATGAGCATTGGCATGCGGCTTCGGCGGCAGCCCGCACTACCAAACGGACGCACGACGACAGCAGCCCTCTACGACCCTAAACCACCCCAAATCGCGAGCGCTCACCTTTGTGCAGGCAGGCGAGGCTCCAGAGTACTGGGCAGGTCTTTGTGCTGCTAGTGCAAAGCTATGGTACAAATGGTACACTGTACACACTACCGGCCCTAAGCTACGGCTACGGCTACTCACCTATCCAGAACTACCCTACGGGCTACCGGACTCAGCGAGAGCCGCGCACATTGCTTGTGCCGCAGCCAGTGCAACTCGCACGCGCTTCGGCGAGCGCGCTGCCGCGACCAGGACACGGTCCGCAGCACCTGCAAAAGAGCTCCCTCGACAAGAGGGGCCACAGGCAGGGCGGAGAAGAAAAGTGCGGGGAATGCAAAATGGGCAGGCTTCCAACCTGCCGCGGCTTTTTCGCCCGCAGTCACGCAAAGAAAGTGCAAAAGGTTGGCGAAGCAGCGTGCCGTGCTGCAACGCCGGCTCTGATAATGCGTGGATACATACCACGCCGCGCCAACTGGCCGCAGCCTACTCGATACCCTGTGGAGCAGTGTTGGGGGCACGAGTGGCGTTGCCAGCAACGTTGGAGCTACTGGCTCGCTCCAACTGAGGGCGCTTCGCAACCGCCTCATCGAGGGAGAATGCCTCAGCCGACACCCTCTGGAAATCCTCGACGTAGGACTGCGCGACAGGGTGCGTCTTGGGGACCTCAAGCTTAAGCCCTGCTTCCGCATTGGCCTTGCTGCTTGTGGTAAAATTGAGGCTCCCAATCAGCACCACCGCGCCGTCAGGCCGCAGTAGGCAAAGGGCCTTGGCATGGTGCAGCCCTTGAATCCCGGTGCCTACCTTAGCCCCGCGGCCGTCGCGAGCATAGGCGTCGCGCAAGGATGTGCCGCAACCCACCTTCACCTCGGCACCTGCGGCCGCCAAGCGTTTCAACGCTTGCCACTGAAGCTTGGTGCGGTGGCATTGTCCCATGTCGGCGACAATCCGAACGCTTGCGCCCTTGCCAAGCGACGCTTCGATTGCCTCGATGCAGGATGGGCAATCTAAGCTGTAAGCCCGGATGTAGATCACATCCTCTGCTGCTCCGGAACCAAGCAGCGTTTGGGCGGCCTGAATGTATGGCCCGCCCGCAAGGAATTCCGCTTCTTTGACTGGAGAACTCCTAGCGGGGGCTGGGCCCTTGTTCCTCCGGCTTGGCGTGCGCGCCACAGTGGCAGTGGCGGCACGTTGCACGGAGCCGGAATGTGCGTGGGCTGCGCTCGCTCCATCTGCTGGGGCCGCGGCCAGGTCACGACCCGCGAGCCCCTGAAAGCAGGAGAGCCCGCGGCTCTTGGCCGCGAGTTGGGAGAAACACCCTTCACTGTTCCCCAAACCCAACACCACCTTACCCTTAGCTAGGGCATCGGAGGCGGTACTCCGAATGGAGTCTGTGAGCGCAGGACCCGCGCCTCGCTGGGCCGCGTGCAAAAACCCTAAGGAACGAGCGGTGTCCATTGCGGCATCGCAATGCCCGCAGCGTCCTTCTGCCAGGTAAGCACGACAGCCACAGGCAGCTGTCTCCTCCTTGAGATGCACCCAAACCTTATGGGTCACCCCTTTCTTGGTGCTCGCGACCTCAAACGTCGCTTCGGAGCCAAGGAGCTGAGACAGCCGCGCCTCAGGGGCCGCGGTGTTGCCATGTCGCAAATGCGCAATGCGATTGGCAACGGCACGACTCACGTACCACAGAACAGCACCGCACAAGATCACTACCACGAGAGTGATGGCTGTTCCGGCGACCCACACGGTCCGCCTCGCCCCGTGACCGATTTCCTCGACCACGTCGGCCGAAATCGTTGCAACCGCGTGCATAGAGTCCTCGACAACATGCACAGCCCCGCGGTGCAACTGCAAGGCAATCGGCGCCGACGCTGCAGCCGCCAGGCCCCACCAGCCGTTGATGTTCCCGTTGAGGGCGTGCATCAACCGATTGAGGAGCCCGCGACCTAGGAAAAAGGGGGTCCGCGGCGGAAGCGGAACACTCGGCGGCGGCCGGGCCGACCCGCACGGGAAAGCTGGGACCCAGCTGGTGCTTGGGCGGGGTTGGAGCGCGGCAACAATGCCCGCGGCGAAAGCGCCCCAGGCGTACTTGCCCCTCCCCTTGGGCTTGCCCTTGGCATCGGACTTGCCCCTGCCCTTCGGCTTGCCCTGGCCCTTGCCACGGGCGTCTGCCCAAGCACCCCACGGGTCGCGGCCCTTGCCGTGCGTCGCCTCCTCGCGACGTCTCTTGCCGCCCCTCTTCTTGTGTTTGCTTCTAAGAAGAGGCTGGATCGTTTCCTGATCCATCGCGCGATTGGCCAGAAGGATCTCGTACTCCAGCTCATCTTGGCTGCTCTCGGAGCCCGAGTCCCTCTGTTCGCCGCGCCGCGGATCCGGGATCCCGCGGGACACGACCTCTGCCAAGCGGAGAGGTGTGCTGCACCTAAAGCACAACTGCCTGAATGAAAGGTTCCATTCATAGCAGTTAGGGCACTGCCACCCTGCTATGCGGAGCGCTTCGCTGATGTGATCATCGCGCTCCGCCTTCTCCGCCTGGCGCCGCTCCCGCTTCTTGGCGCGCTCGGCCGCCTGCGCCTCCTCGGCCGCCTGGAGGGCTTCAGCGAGTTCCTCATCGCTGAGGAGCCTCGCGGCATCTGCCCGCGCTTGTTGGTCTTCAAGCTCTTCGGCAGAAAACCTCCGCCGCCATTGCTCCGGCGCGGTTTGGGGATCCACCTCCCACCACCCGATGTCGATCCCATTGATCCATCGGCCGTCGCACGGGGCGCCCGCATTCGGGCCGCCCGCGTGCGTGGTGAGGCACTGGTCCTCGGTAACCGGGTTAATGGCTTCGCAGAAGAAGCACCGCCAGCTGCCGTAGGGGTAAAAGCGGCCTTCGACGTAGGCTCGGTTGGCTGGGAGGGCGACCTCGTCCGCCTCATCCGCGGTGGCAGCCTCCATCTCAACCGAGACCTCTTCGTCCTTGACGACCTCAGCCTCCTCCTCCTGTTCCTCCTTGACCAGGGGCTCTTCCTCCTCCCGGCCAACCTTGAGGTGGGACTCAGTGCGAACCTCGGCGCGCATCAAAATGACGTCAAGGCTATCCGCGGCTGGGTCGCCCGCGAAGAAGGAGTCGATCTCCTTGGCATGGAGATCGTCGAGAGGCGTCACCAGGTCCGGCGAGTAATCTCGCTTGGAGCGACGCTCGGCCAGGCGTCGCTGGACGTCGCCCTTCGGCGGCTCGAGGGCCCGCCCGCGCGGAGCGGCCTTCCGCGGAGGCTCGGGCACGGCCTCCTCCGTGGGCTCGCTCTTGGGCGTGGACCCTCCATCGCTTCCCTCTGGAGCACCAGGGGGGTCCAGCTCGGGGTCGTCGCGAAGCCACCCCGGCGGATGGCTACCACCATAGATGTGGTGCGATCCATCCTCAAGCTGGATTCGGTCCCCTCGCCTCAGGAGCGGGACTCTCGAGTGATCGTACCCGTTGGCTTTGTGGTACCTAATCACTCGGAGCATGGGCACCTCCCCATACCCACCGTCCTTTCCTCGGCGGAACAGCCGTCCCCGCCAGTCCTGACGAAAAGGGTCAAGAGGTGCGGAGGGGCTGATCCCCAGGTTGGGCGGAAGAGAGGCGCCATGGCAGGCCGCCTGATGCAAGTGGTACTGCACCAGCGACTCAAACGCTAGCCCGCATCCCGGAGCCGAACATCCGTAGTGGCCGTCAGCGTTGGGGCGAGGCTCCTCTGAGGCTGAGGCGGACTGGGCGGTCCCGCCTCCCGAAGGCCTGGCGGTACTGCTCGGCCCTGCAGCCCCGGGGGCGTCCTGACCATCGTCAGACACCTCTTCCCCGTCGGCGCCTTCCCCGGCCGCCCGACTCTCTCCCTCTCGGCGCAGCGTTTTGAGGGACTCCTCCCGCTTGGTGATCTTCTCCAGCTTCACCATCGCAGTTCCCGCAACCTCCAGTATTCTCGACTGGAGCTTCTGCGCTCTAAGAAGAGCTTCGGACCGCGCGAGGTATTCCTTCGCGCTGGTGACCACAGACTGGCCGAGCACGAGGACTCCTTCCTCCGTGCTCTCGGCCTGGGCCCCACTAGCGGGCTCCTCGTCCTCCTTCACTCTGACCGCGGCTGGAGGCGCCCGCGTGTCGGGAAGATCGAGCTGGAACTATCTTCCTCGACACCTTCAGCTGCTTGGGCTGCCTCTTCCTCGAGCGAGTCCTCGGGCTCGAGGACATTGGTTGGGCTTCGCTGGCACGATCGAAGTCCTAGGAGTCCCTAGGGGACGCCCTTTGGCCTTAGGCGCGGCCTTAGGAGCCCCGCGGCCATGACACGACCCGCAGGGGCCAGCACAACCGTCGAGGAGCTCGCCGCGCCACTGCTGGCCGCAGCAGCTTGGGACGCTTGGACCGTGCCCAGTTTCGGTCCTCGCCCCAACGGCGGGTTGGGGCCCGCACTGGGGTCGCCTAAACTCTTTGGGTCGACACGCAAGACCAACCTATCCACTTCCAACTCAGCTATCAAGTCTGAGTAGACAGGCGAGCCCCTGGGGAGTGCCCAGATGCGGGAAATGCCGGTGGCCCTAATCTGACCAGTGAGGGCCACCCCATCCGCTCCTGCATAGATGGGCACTCCGGCGTCCCGCAGGACCGCCAGTCGGACCTCGACTATGCAAGTCGATCCGCGGCCCAACCCGCGCCTTCCGTCCTCCCACTGCGTGGGGCAGTGTCCTAGGACGTAGTGAACCCCGAGGCGGCCTCCCGGCCCGCCGCCGGGGATCAGGCCGTTCTGCAACAGGCTTGGCACGACATGCAAGTCCGTGCCGTGCCACATGGCCGGGCCATACTGACGGATGAGGTCGTCGATGGCCGTCTCACTTAGGCCCTCCATCATGAACCCCATCGGATGGCCGCAATCGGCAGAGTGGCCTTGGAAGGCACGAAGGAAACCAGCGTGCGAGGTATCCAACCTCGGTTTCCGCTGGCTGGCGTCGTGCGCGACCGCCTGGTTGTACTGGTTGATGGTGATCCCGAGTTGCTCGATCAACTCGTCAACCGGGTAGAGGCCGCCCGGACCGAACCGGCCTCTGCAGCCACCTTCGCCGTGCCGCATGCATCGGACTAGCAGGCGCTGCACGTCGTCTATCGTGGGCGGGCCCTTTCTGCCCTTAGGGCCTGGGCTCTTGCTTTTGCCCCTGCCCTTAGACCCTCCTCCACCCATCGCGGCACTGAGGCCCGCGGCTTTGCTGGACCTCCGATGGGTGAGGGAAACCTGACGCGCCCTTGAGCGGCCAGGACACGGCCCGCTGCAAGGGGCCGGTGTGCAGTAGTGGTAGGCAGCCGCTCCCGCGCGGCCAGGGCACGGCCCGCAGCGGGGCCTTGTGGTTGACCACGAAGGTCCGGGCGACCGATCGGTCGCTCCCGCGCGGTCTGGTCGCGACCCGCAGCGGGGCGCAGTGCACAGGCACGAACGCGGGGAGGGACTACCTACCCTAGGCTCTACAACACACTTGAACCGCTGCGGCGGGGGTTTGGGGAGCTTCCTTAAGGTCGGGGCTTTAAGGCTTCTACGGCTTCTGCTTCGACCTTGGACCGAACCTCTAGGCCTGCTTCCTACACACTGGCTGCGGGACACACGAACGAAGCTGCACGCGACGAACGACGGAAAATCCTTCTGTCCGCAGACCGGCGACCTGGGAAACGGCCCGCCCCAAAAACACCCGCCCTGAACACAGAAACACCCGAACAGCCCCAACATCCTGAGCATCAGAACGCGCGTGGGGTGATTCTGGTCCGAGCGCGCCGCGTCATGGTTCGCGCGCTTGGAGTTGTGCGCACCGCGAACGCCTAAGGCTTCAAGAGCAGACGACGCGCTCTGCGGAGCCGCGACTGCCCCCTTGGCGCACGCTTCGCGCACCGCCCCCTCGGCTTGGGCATCAGTGAAAAACTGCCCATCAATGACCCTACCCGTCCTAACAGTAAGATCATCCACGTAGGCAATCCACTCCTTAGTATACTTAAGGCGCCTACCTCTGCCGGGGGCATAGGCCCTATCAACCACAAAGTTGAAGTCATCTGGGCCGTTAATCGGGCCAAAGGTGAGGCCGACAGGGAGATACTTCCCTGATCTTGCCACAATGGCCAACACCTCGCGAGCACGCTTGGTGTTCCTAATCTGATTAAACCCACTAACCGCATCCACGAAGGTATACCAAACCGAACCTACTGCGGCGGCGAGCACATCGCTGCCCCGCCGACAATAGTACGTGGAGCGCTTAATTCGGGCATTCACACGGCGGTAGTCAACCACCAAGCGTCGCTTCCTATGCCGCTTGTAGCTGGGCATTTCCTTGGTCGGAAACGGCGCAGATCCCCAAGCCGAGCTGCCGCGGATCAACTGACCCCGCTTGCATTCTTCTTCAAGCTTGTCGTCGACCCATTGCGCGGACTCGCCCCTCAGACTGTGAGGCTGGGACGAGACCGGCGGCCCGGTGGGGATGCAGTCATGGGCGAACTTCCTGACCGTGGTCCTGGTGGTGTCCTCCACCCAGAACCCAGCGGCCTTTCGCCGTATGACCTCCCTGACGGCTGCGATATCAGCATCGGTCAGCCCGGGTCTGGTTGGTCCAGGCTCGATCTTCAAACCCGACCATACGAGGTCTCTATAGGCCTCGGTGCGCCTAGGATCCTCCGCGACCTTCTCGCCCGCAAGAGCATAGACCTCAAGGTCAGCCCGGACGGAATCCCAGTCCTTGGCGTCCGCCTTGGTCCGCCAAAACGCTTCTTTCTCCGCGGCATACTTATCCACCTCCTTATCCAGCTCCGCACGCTCTGCTGGCGTGAGGTCCTCGCCCGACCGCACGTCCGGGAGAGGAACGACTGGAGAGGGCTGTGGCGCAGCCGCGGCGCTATCTGCACCCGCAGTCGCTGGAAAGCTTTCAACTGCAGCGGTGCACAGCTCTTCTGCGCCCCTCAGACCAAGGTCCTGGAGCGAGGCGCAGAAAGCCGCTCCTATGAGGTTGTAGTCAGCTTGCGCGCGCTCAACGTGCTTGTGCCGCACTGCGCCCAACGCATCCGGCCTACTACACCTCAAACCTACCGATTCTAGGCTGAAGTCGGCGAGCCACAGGGCCCCGCTCTCAACGAGGTTGCCGCGGCCACTGGCCCGCGCGAACTGGCACATGTCAGCCCGCACGAAAGCCCAAGGCCAGCGTGGCTCAGCGAGCGTCCCAAACAAGGCGCCCCACTCCTCTAGCCGCCAAGGTTCCCACTCGCCTTTTTGCGCCTGCAAACGCAACGCGACGTGGGCGCCCGCGCGTGTGCGTTCCTGCGCACACCGGACGACTAGCTGGAGGAAAGCCCGGGGCACATTCTTGCCCTCAAGCCCAATTACGAGCACCTTCGGCTCTGAAGTGCTCTTCTGCGGCCAGGTCCCAGGTGATCCCGTAGGCCTGCTTGCCTTGCACAAAAGCGGGAACAACCCTGTACCCGTGCCTCCTCGCCGCGTCGGAAACGACCGCGTCACCCCAAGCAACCTCTAAGACATCAGCAACCCCACCAAGGAAATACTGCCGGAACCAACTCTCGACAGCACCCGACTCTGGGGAAGCCCTAGGCTGCAACGCGCGGGGTTCCGCGACCAAGAGGTCCGCGAGGGCCTCTTGGATCGAGAGCACACTCGTGCCGGCACGAGACGCTCGCTCGAGGGTCCTGTCCTGCAACGAATACGCCCCCTTGTCCAACTTTCTGGCCGAGGCTGCAGCAAGCACGCCGTCGCGGTTTAGGTCGATTTTGGAAATGATTTCCTTCACAGAAACCGCTTCATGGGCCGGACGGGTCCCTTCTGAAAGCGTGAGCGCTCCGTCCTCGGCGATATATGCAAGCCGCCATTTGACGCGAACCCCGCTGGCGTCGGGGAGATAGCGATGGACGCCGACCTGCGCACGGGCCGCATCCACCTGCGTGACCCGTCCTAACCTGCACACCTTCGGGCCTCCACCTACGCCCCGATAGGCAATGCGGTCGCCAAGGCGGAGGACGAAGTCCCTCCCGCGCCTGGTCAGCGTGAACTCCACCTGCTTGGCGTCGCCTTGAACCTGTTGCCCTAAGCTGGGGCGAGACGAGCCGTCCCCGCCGGTTTCATCGTCTTCAAAGACGACCGGCTCGCGGGATTCCGCGCCATCTGCATCCGCAGGAACAAGAATGCAGCCTTCTGCGTGCGCCTCCATCGGGCCGCGCCGGGCGGAAGAAGTACCCCCCGACTCCATCGACACGGGCTCCAAGGTGAGCCTGTGGCCCTTGACTTCCAACACGCGCCAGGGGCCGGTCAGACCCGGTTTCCAAGGCACACGCCCCGCCCCCTCTGAGCGGGCCCTTCGGAGCGTTCCAGACCACTCGGTCGCCTGGTTTAAGGTCCACAGTGCGCCTATGGCGATTTGCAAGTTTCGCCCGCGCTTCTGAAGACCGCGTCCAGTGCTCTCGGACCGCAGCAGCTAGCTCCGAGAACTGTTTGAACTGGCTCCGAGCCCAATCAGAGATGGGTTCAAACTGCAAGGCGTCTCGCAGGACGTCCTTTTCAAGTGGTAGAGCGAGCGACCAGCTCCGCTCTAGGTCCCTCGGGGTATACCCGTGGGGTCCCGGAGTGTTGTCTATGACGTACTCCGCCACCACGAGCCAATCCGCCCAAGCTTCGGAAAGGGAGGCGCCGACTTGCCTGACGACCGCCCCCAGCACCTTTTGAACTTCTTGGTGGACTCGCTCGTTTGCGCCCAACTCACAAGGCCGCAAGGGCGCGCTGAACCGCCACTCGGTCCCAAGCATAGCGCTGAGTTCTGCCATGAGCGCATTCTTGAACTCTGGCCCTCTATCCGACCTGATGAGGCTCGGGATCGTCCTGCTGCGAAGCACACAGCGTACGAACGCCCTCCTGACTTCAGCATGAGTCAGAGACCTCATCGGCTCGAGGAGGACAGCATGACTGAGGCAATCGAAGTACGTAAGCGAGTACCTATGCCCTTCCCTGTCCTCTCGGTTCGGGCCTTCACAGTCCACGCTGACTTCCTGCCAGCATGTCTCGGCGCCACATTTGACCGCACGAGCCTCGACCTTCGTCGGCCGAGAGCGGCCCTTAATGCAAGCGAGACATTTGGCGACCCAGGTCGGCACATCTTTTTCTAAGTCGGGCCACCAGACTGCCCTCTCTAGCAGCTTGATGGTAACCTCAGCAGACCTATGGGCCCCAAGGACTCCACAGTGGACTGAATTGTAGCAGGCGCGGCGCCAGGTCACCCCATTCGCGCCCGCAGCCCCGTTGGGAACCACTGGGACGACGACGGTTTGACCCGTCCTGAGGGTCACCTCGCGCTCCAGCAACCCGTCTCCGGATATCACCATCGGCGGCTCCGGCTTGCGAATCGAGCCCGCCAATGAGGGATCGCGCCGCTGGCCCTCGTACCACGCCGTACGAAGGGATCCCGTGACTCGGAACTCCGAAATGTTCGCCGCGTCCCTTGCTTCGACCGCAAGCTGCTCACGACGATTTTCGTCCTCCTCCGCGATCAGGCTCAAAGACTGAACACCGCCCTTAAACTCGACCTTGACCTTGGTTGAGGAATGGTCCCAAATGCACAGGATGGGGCTATGGCTGACGAGCTCTAGAACCACTGCAGGGCCCTTGTGCTCCTCACCCATAAACGCCAAAACTCTATCCTTCGGCTTGCACTCATTGGCATTCTTCCCGCGACTGATAGCGCCCGCGGTCCAATGCCCTTCTACGCCCTCATTGGACGCAGAGAATTGAGCAAGGACCCTTGACGCCTGCCGGGTAGAACTGCGGGGATCCGAGGCTTCTCCGGTTGCCCGCCAGCCAATGACCTGAGTAACCCTACCCACAAGGGCTATCAGCTTGCCGAAGGAGGGGTCTAAGGCAACCTCTTTGCCCTTAGACCTCCAGAGCACTTCGCACTGCTCATTCACGACGTGTCTGTGGCCGTGCCAGTTCACCACTGACGACCAATGCACGACGATGTCGCCCTGAACCGCATCCAGGGGCGAGCAGTTGTGCCCCGCCACCACAGCACCATCTTCTCTAACCACCCATGTGGTCCAGTAAGGCTTCACATCGCCCCACTTGGAAAGATCCTTGTGCTGGGAGCCGAGGCTGAGCTTCGTGGAATGGCCCTTCTTCCATATCTTCCCACTCAGCATGCCATATGCTGTGGGAACGGGAGCATCCTTGGGCGTAGTCCTGAACCCTACCGCCCATTGCTGGATGGTTGAGGACCCAACCCTAAACAAACCTCCTGTCCTATCCAAGGTCGCAAGGACGGAGTTGACCTCTAGGCCCACCTCATGGGCCTCAAGGTCGCCCTCAAGCGGAGGTTCGAGCTCCTCCCGCTCGGCTATCTCCACCGAGGTATCGACTGCCTCTTTCTCGATGCAGGCGGGGCAGCGAGAAAACAGGTAGGTCCGCTTGCCGCAGATGCATAGACCCTCATGGTCCCAGAGGGGTCGCGACGGTTCGTCCAGCATCCCTCTAATGCTGGCATCATCGATGGAACGAACCGCGTCCAGCCTCAAGGACCGCAGAACCTCCGCCCCCAATGCCTGCTTCCCTACGATCCCAAAACCTCGCAGGGGAGGCTCCGGAAAATCCTTCTTGAGTTCCGGACAAGCCTCGGCCACTTCCAAGTGGCCTTGCTGCGTGCGCCAAAGGCGTGGCCGCACCGCCCAGATAGCCTTGATGCCTGCCCAAGCCTCTCCTACAGCCCTAGCTTCTTTGCGCTGCAGGTTCCTTGCTTGGAGCGTGAGCTCAACAACCAAAGGCCACCTAAGGACGGCTGTGACCAGCCCGCCTTGCCCAAGTCCTACGAGGAACTGCGGACGAAACCCCGAAGCTTCCCTAAGAACCTTGGCACACGAAGTGAGCAAGTCGACCCTGATCCGCTTGATCTTCTTGGTCCCTGCGAGCCTGCCGGCCCCGCAATCAAAATGCGAGGCAAGCCCGTCGGTATCCTCAAACGGACCCCAACAACCCCTGACAGCCACAGAAACTCCAGGGAGGCTCGCTTGGAAGACGCGCCTGATCTCAGTCAGCTCTGCGTCCTGCTCTTTCCAACGCGCATAGTCAAAGACAACCATGACGCGCACCGGAAGGGCGCGACGACGCACATCGGCACAGCCGCGGCCTGGACACGGCCCGCAGGCTCTGGGACGGCGTCGTTCCCGACCGCCCAGGGCACTGGTCCGTCACCCTCAGTACCCTCTCCGAGGTACTGGTCCAGGTCGAATCCTCGGAGTTGGCCCGAAAGGCCCTCGAGGTCTTTCGTCCTCGCCGCAAGGAGCGCATCCCGATCCTTGGGGTTGCGGCTAAAACTGTCACCCAGCGTCGCTGAGCGACCGCTAAGGCTCCTTATTTCAGACCCATCCATAAGGATTTCTGCAACCCACCGGACGAGCTTCGGATCCATTCCGATGTCCGATGTTTGCGCTCGGGTAAGGTTGGCATGATCTGTCCAACACAGAGTCCGAATAGAGCCAAACATGCGGCGTGTCGCCCGCTTTACCTCGAGCTGGGCGAACGCCTCCTGTATCAAGGGCGGCCAGTTCTGCTGCGCGGGGGTCAAGCTCTTCGAGTGCGTCATAAGCACCTTGAGCTGACTCAAGTCACGCGTCATCTGCACGACGCTGCCCCCTACCGCGATGCCCGACGCATCCGCGATCTGCTCAAGGGGACATGACCCATCCGCAGCAGAGGCCTCGTCGAAGGTAGCCAAATTGATGCGATTCTGCATCATGCGCTTAATCGCTTTAAAGGCTTTGCAACCCTCGGTGGCGGCTGAGCCCAGCCCGCCTTCAGGAAAGACGGCGCCTGGCTTCTGCCACTGCCCTAAAATCTTGGCTGCGTGCCCATACTCAACAGGCAGGTAGCCGCGCAACCAGTTTGCGCAACCCAAAAATTGCTGAATGTGAAGCTTCTCCCAGAGCGGGGGAAAGTCAATCACCGCCTGACAACGCTCTTCGTCAGGCGAACTCCCGTCCCGCCCAATGTTGTGTCCCAGGAGCTTGCCTTTGGAGACACAAACTTCGGCCTTGCTGATTCCAAAGGAGAAGCCAAACAAGATTGACTTATCTAGGAAACCCTCTAAGGAAACGAGGTGGTCGAGGAGGTGCGGGCACGCTTTAGGATGCCGGGCGCGCATATCTGCCGCGAGCTTCTCATAATAGTAGTCCGTTGGAGGTTCTTCGATCATCTTCTCGATGTCCCAGCTCTCCACGATATGATAGCTCGGGCAGCGCGCCGTATCGACCGCGTCTGCTGGGCGCACAGCATCACTTGCGCCTCTTCCAGCCGTGGCCGATCCCGCACGCCAGCCAGCCCAGCGTGGCCCCTTGCGCGTCCTGAAGACCGCGAGGCGTTCGGTGACGGGAACTTCATCGCTACACGCAACGCTTTCCGCCACACGCAAATCCCTCGTGTCCCAGAGACGCCACGCCTCACCTACGCGCTGAAGCAAGCACGTTTCGTAAGGCGCCTTCTCGACCGCCAGGGTCCCAAGGTCTTGCTGCGCAGGGCGCCTACCCCACACCACCTGGCGCCTCCCACCAGCTGTCGACGCTTGGAAGGTGGTCCAAGCAAGAAAGCACTCCAGGCTCCTCAACAGGGCGCCCAACTGGGCACCGAAGCGAGAACAGTCACCGCAGCAAGGACCGATAGCGCACCGATCCTGGCGCCGGTACGCAGCCGCCCAAAGGACCGCGCACACGAGGAACAACCTTGGAAGCTTCTTGCCGCGGCCCTGGACGCGGACCCGCAAGCAAAGCACGGGTCGTGGTCAACCGATGCAACGGCGACCCCACAATCCGCACATGCCTGCGGAGACGGCTCCGACTCGAACACCGTCTCAACCGCGCCACAACCACAGGCCGCAGTGCTAACGAGGCCGGAACGCACTTCCGCAACAACCTCGCCCGGCTGGAGAGAGTGATCGCACTCTTGGGCTGCGAGCAACACAAACCCCTTTCCCTCTCCTGTGGGCCAAAGGCCTGGTACGGCCTCGACCCCGCACTCCACCGGAAGCACTACCTCGGACAGGGATCCCTCTGCGGAGACTCCTTGCTCTCGCACGACAGGCACCAGCACCCCGTCGCCTGGCGAGAGCTCGAGAGGCTCTTCCCCGTCGTAGCGGAGGAGTTCCCGGCTTCCGCCCCCAGGCTCGGTGCATGACGCGTCGTCCAGGCTCGACAACCGCGCTTCGAAGGCGTAGGCCCTGTCCTTCCGGGTCTTGCTGTGATCCTCGCACCTGGGCATTCTGATTCCCAGCGTGTCGAGGACGTGAAAGTCGGGACCCGGCCTGAAGCCCAGGCCCATCCTTCCGGCGCAGTCCAATGCTCTGCCGCCGAGGATCAGTCCGTGCCAATCGGACGTCCCCCTGGCTGCGATTTTGCATCGCACGAAAATTTCAGTGTTGGGGCGACAGTCGTCCGCCGTCCTGCCTTCCAGCAGCGTGACGCGCAAGACTGCTGCCCCCTTCAGAGGAACGGGGGCTCCCGAAGCAATGCCATGCACATATTCGGGGTGGACCCACTTCTCGAGTCTCACGACCGGGAAGCCGGGATCTTCGGTACCGATCCCCAGCTCTGCAGCCCGGTTCATCATGCCCACCACAAGTTCCTCGGTTACGTGGTTCGCGCCGGCGCATCCGTCGAGCATGCACTCGACCTTACGGTCGAGCACCTGGACTACCGTTCTGTACTGGTAGCCTCCTGGCTCGTTGTCCGCCAGGTTCCACCAGTCCTTCGGCAAATCGTCCAGGGTGGCGAACTTGTCCCGCCCACCCTTGCTCAACGGAAGCGCGTGCTGCTGCACCGCGGCGCGTCCTGCGGCTCCTGAGACGCCTGCCTGGACGCCTGAGCTGCCTATCTGGACGCTGAACGCGGCGAAGGGGTTGGACATGGAAGCCCCGGAGGGCGCGGCCCAGTTGGCAGGCAAGGCCGGCGTCCCTCCTGAGGTCGTCAGATTGTGGACCATGTCGCAGCTGAAAAGGGGCAAACAGTGCCTGGTGGCTTTGCCGCGCCCCACCTCCCTTCCCTTTGCCCTTGCCTTTCGCCGTGGCAAAGGTTTGGTCACCCTTCTTAGCCGCGAGAGCTTTTCTGCGAAGCTCCTTGTCGTGGCTGAACGGGCAGGCATCCCCTTTCGGGCAATTCCCGTGGTCGCGAAAGTGGAAGCAGATCTTCTTGTCCGCCCCTTTGCCAGCTCCCTTCGACGCAGCGGCAAACGTCTGATCCGCGCCAGCCTTGGCCGCGGCAGCTGCTCCCTTCGCAGCGGCCTTAGCGGCGGCCTTGAGGCTCCGAATCTCCTTCTGAGCCTCGGCTAGCGCGACCGACGGGTCCGCGCTTGGAGAGCCGGTCGTGGAGTACACAGAGTGGGAAACAGCACGGTGCGCTGCTTACTCCAAGACGACCTTGTGGCTCTCCTCCCAAGTCTGCGGCCCTCTCAGCCCGCCGTCCTTGGGGTCGCCGGGCCACAATCGCTTGTCGTTACGTATCTCCTTTTGGAGATACGGGGGCATCTTGCGGAGGTACGAGAGGTACAACTCTCGTGGGGTCTTCCCGAGACCCACCGCCTCAAGGTCCGCGATCGACGCCTCAAACAAAGGCTCGAATTGGTGGCCTGTGAGCTTGCCCTTAGCGAGGGAGGCATGCTCACCATCCACGCGGACTTCTCTTTCCTCCCGCGATTCCCCGAACATCAAGTGCTTGTTCTTGATGCGGTCGTACACTGCCTGTGGGTCGGAGAGAACCTCTCCCGACTTCCACGCTGCGCGGTAGGCGTTCGTGTACGTCTTCATGCGCGAGCCGCGGCAGCGCCCGCGTAGCGCTAGCAGCTTCTCGCGCGCACTCATACCGCGACAGTTGTTGGCGAGCGCGCAGACGTCCTCGAACTCCTCGTAGAACAGGACAACGTCTCGCGCGTCCGACTTGTCGTCGGTCAGCGTCGGCCACGTGAGGTCAGTTTTGACCGTCGTTATGGAGCTTTGCCCGCCCCTTTGCGCTAACGCTTCTTTCAGCGCTTCAGTTTGGGCGGCGAGTGCGGCGGCGAAATCGCCCGCCGGGTTTTGGGACCCGGTCTGCGAACCTCCGCCGTCTGAACCTCGCTTCAGGGCTTCTATCTCCATCTCCAGCGCCGCGAGCTTTGCGCGCAAAGGGGAATCGCCGTCCGTCGCGCCCAGGTCACGGGCCGCGGAAGGACCACCTGCAGCCTCGGCAGTGTGCAAACCTCCACGGTCCAAACTTACCCCCAACCCACTTGCAGTCGCAGGCTGTGGGAGCCCTGGGGAACGCGGCCCCACGGCTTCAACTGGCACATCGGACGGAGAGCTCCAAACCTTCTCTTGGCTCGAGCTTTCCTTTCCCCCAAGCGCGAGGATAAGCTCCCCGATGCATTGGATTTCACGCTGAATCTCCTCTGCGTCTTCGGGGTCCTCGCCACCGCGCAAAGCCGCGACCGAGAACCTGGTCCGCAGCCGACGGACCATCTTTGTCGGATGCCAGTCCCCGCCTATCTTCGAGAACTCATCCGCAAGGAGGGTGGCTTTGGTGCTCAAGGCGTCAAGGTCACGGGAGCTCACCGTGACTCCATGCGCTTTGAGCGCGAGGACTATCCGCGAAACGCGCGTCAAGTAGTCCGCGACCGGTTCCTGGTCTGGACGGAAAATCGCGCGCAGCTCCGCCTGCAAGCCCTCTGCGGTGCCTGGGACTGAACCTGCTGTCGACGGCGGACCAGACGGTCCCGCCGGGCGGGACCCTGGTGCCGTAGCAGGGACATAGGCAGCACCGGTAGGGACCATGGCCAGCTCCCTTGCCGCGGCGCCGACATCCACCCGCGGCGGACTGTCGCCTCCAGCGCCCGAGGCCTCAGGGACTAGCTCGGAGTCCTCTTCTTCTTCCTCTTCCTCCTCGTCCTCGCCTTCGGCGTCGTGGAGGAACTTCATGACCTTTCGCCAGAGAGCCGCCTCCTGCTCTGGCGTTGTGCTAACCCCATCCCGCTTGGACAACGGACGACTGCCGGTCTCCCTACGCCACTTAAGCCAAGCGACGTAGCTCATCCGCTCGGGATAGGGAACGTCACCACCCTCGATCGCTTCGAGGAGGGTGACGCCCTCGGCCTGACCTGCAACCTCTGCGGACATCGCCGCGCCTTGGTTAGCAGGCCGCAGGCGTGGCACACGAAGCGCCGCGCCTTGGTTAACAGGCCGCAAGCGTGGCACACAGTCCACGCGTCCAGGTCACGGACCGCGACAGACAAGCAAAGCAATGCTTGCCCACTCGGGCCGTAGGCACAAGAGCTGTACGTTTCCCAGAACAGCCCCCAATTGTGAAGTCGACCAGCACTGGACTTGCACTAAACCAATGCAATCACAGCCCGGCCACGCTGTTTTACGACTTCGCGAGTTCAAGCACTTGTGCAGCTACGCCTGAGTGCGTCCGGTCGGACCGCACAGCAACCTAAGAGCTACTGTACGAAACTACCGTGCTCAAAGGCACAAGCTCGGTACTTGAGCCAAAACATTGGCATTGTTACGAATTGCAAAACTACACATGCAAAGGAAAACAACACGCTGCACTAGCACTAAGCAAGCACTCCATGCATGCTTTGACCTGCTCACAGTATGTATGTATGTATGTATGTATGTATGTATGTATGTATGTATGTATGTATGTATGTATGTATGTATGTATGTATGTATGTATGTATGCATGCATATATATATATATATACATATATATATATATATATATATATATAGAATTGCATGCATTTTTGGTTGGTCTGTTGTTTGCAAGAACTTTGGCCTTGTGACATGACGCATCGGCTGTCCAGTGGGGTATTGGACGTCTGGGCGAGTGTCTTCATTTTGGTCGAGGCTTCGCCCGTGCCATCTTGATTTCTTTTGGATGCATTTTTTTTGCTGTGTTGTTGTGCCACAAACAAATGGTATTGCCATGCCCCATCTGGCTGGCGATGTCAGGTGTGAACGTAATGGCTCCCGTAATGTTGTCGCTCATCGTAGCCACCACGTGCGCACCTCAAAGGTTTATATTTGCGTGTTATGACACAATGTGTGTTGTAATGTCCCAATCTCGCCATTGTTATGCTTAGATGTTGAGGCACAAAAGCGGCATTGGCAAGGATGGAACCCTTCCGTGGAAGCTTCCCGAGGCGCGATCGGCAACGCAATCACAAATAGACGAGTAGTTTAAAGCGAATCCAAGCAGCACTTGCGAAACGCAGAACATAAGCGTAGTTCAGCAATCCGGCTGATATCATGGCTTTTAGTTGACAATCTTGCTTGGTTGGTGTTTCAAAAAACAGGACATGGCGCATTTCAAGCGGGTTTCGACCTCAACCTTGCTATGGTGCCTCGCTTTGTGCATTTTGGCATGGTTTGCTGGCTGAGGTGACAACCGCCGTGTCTGTAGATGGGAAGAAGAACGCTGTCATCATGGGACGTCGCATCCTTGATGAAGCAGTTGTTTGCAACATGTCGAAACCGACCGTTACTTTTGAGGCAAAACGTGGGAGTCAATCCCAGAGCGGTTTAGGCCCTTGACGGGGCGTTTGAATCTTGTCAGGCCCTGAGCATGCCTTGTGACCTGTAACAACAAGTGAAGTAAGCCATTGAAGGCAACCTTTGAAACCATCGTGCATAGGACAGGTCCGTGTCTATTTGACCTCTCTGCAGGTTCTTACATCCGAACCAGAGCCAACCAACTACCCCGAGGCCATCTTGCGTTCATGTTGCCTAAGCATGGAGTTGTTCTTCTCGTTATTTTCTGTTCATCGGTAGTGCCTGTCAATGTGATTTGCTCGCATGTTGCAGCTATTGTAAGAAAGTACTGTGCAGGGAGTCCTCACGGCCCGGTCGATTGGTGCTGCAGTGGACATGTTGGAAGGCTCGGGCATTGTCCACACTGTTCCACACAACCACAAATACCAAGAGGAACACTACGGTACATCATAGGTTTTGCTTGTCTTGTCAGGTCGGAGTGATGTTGCCGAAGTTTTCGTCATCGGCGGGCAAGCTGCATATCAGGAGGCTGCCAAGCAAAGTGACTTGAGCGAGGTTTGCGAAAGAGCACCGAGCGCCAGGCCATCCGGATGCCTTGCTGCATTCGCCTCTACGTGACCAGAGTGGCAAAGGCTTCGAAGCATCGTCATTTCCACGAAGAATCTGCAGTATGCTGTCAGGACTTTGATTGTGATGCATTTTTCCCATCACTGGATGAGAAAGAGTTCCAGCTTCTTGGAGATGAAAGTTGAGTACTTCTGCGATTGGCAGGGAGGGGAGACCAGGTGAAGGCAGGATAGCATTGATTTCAGCATCACCTCAGCAACATGAAAGAGACTTCCCGAGTATTTCCAAGGATTGTTCATGTGAGTACAACTCACAGCGCTTCAGACGTCCCTTTTGATTTCGTCATCTACGAAAGGCAGCCCATCAAGGACGCAGACTCACATCCACGTGCGGAATGCTTGTCCAGAAAAACTTGGAGAGAACGTTGACTTGAGCATGATGACTTTGGGTCCCAACCCCGCTTCCCCTTTACAATTTTCAAATCTGATGGCATGTCGACCAGTCCTTTGCCATGCAAAGAGGCGAGTCGAATGTTTCGCCATGAAACTTGGACGCTCAATGCCATTTCAGAATTTCCTCATGATGGTGATGGCTACGGTTATGATGGTGATGATGTGGGCAACATGCAGGACGGCAGTGCTGCCGGCTACACTACTGCATCAGCTGCCATGGTCTTGGCCATAGAGCAACCACAGTAGACTCGCTCAGTTTGCAGTTTGCACGCGAAGACCTCAGTGCCGTCGTGGCAAGACTGGCAACTGGCAGCTACTGCACCGTATGAGTGCAAGGTCCAACAGCCTTCAGCGGCGCTTGCAGCTGCGGGTGGCCAAGCCCTCGAAAAGCCCTCTCGCAGATTTCGTCGCGACTTCACGCTAGGGAGATCATAGGAATCATGTCGGAGAGTGAGGTGCTGGAGCTTTTGCGCATGAGGAGTATCAGTACCTGAAGGCTTGATGCTCCTCGGGTTCGGTGCCATTGGGGACCGGTGTTGACTGTGCTTGGCACTATTTCACTGCCTGGGTGGACTGGTTCGACACCATATAACTTTTCTTTTGAAACAATTGTCACAAGTAATTTGCTGAGGCCGAGAGGCTGAAGAAGTCTTGGAAATGTGTGTATGCCATGTGTATACGAATATGGATGTAGCAATTGGAATGGTGTGCAACGATGTCATATTTGCTTACTTGTCTTCTGGATCTTTTTCGGTTTGCAGGCCATCCAGCAAATCATCCAAGAAGGGGTTCACATGGAGGACAGGACCGGTGTCAGCATCCTAGTGTTTTATGTGCTTTTTGCAGCTTGACCGGGACTTTAGGGTTGCTCACGAATTTCGATAGAACAAGAAGACTTTTGCGTGTTCGAGTCTGTGTTTTGACAAGGTCGGAACCCGCTCCATGTTTGGCCAACAGATGCGTTTCAACTTGAGCAGCCTTCTCAGATACGCAAGGAAGCGCTCATGTGAGTGATTGCTGCCCTCTGTCAGGAAACTCCTTCCCGCTATTGACAACGAAGCGCGTTTTTTGGCGGGGGGTGGTCGAGGAGCTGCTGTGGAACGGGCCTGAGTGCACCAGGACAACTCTTCGTGGCCCTGTAAGGCAGCCTTTCGGTTTATAACATGGCTGGTGAGGTTCATCAAAGGTGACACGAATGCCAATCACTTGACGGAGAAGGGCGTAAGGAGACCGCAGCCCCTGTGTTTGTGTTGACGTGACATGATGGCCCCGAGCGAGTATTGCTGGCAGGATTTGGGAGGCAAACGGTTCGCGCGAGTTCTTGGACAAGCGTGGCCTTGGCCACCGCGAGGCACACATCCGCACACATCTGCACAAGTTCCGCGCAACTGCTTCATTCTCATGATTCTGCATTCATTCCAATATTCTGCAGAGCTTTCTTTCTTTTTTCCAGGAGGGCGATCTTGGCCCAGTCTATGGCTTCCAGCAACGCGACGTGATTTGAGAACCCGTTCGCGTGCCGACGTTGTGTTGCGTGGGCGCTTGCTGACTTCTCGGCACAAAGGTGGCGACATTTTGGCGCGAAGTATGTCGACATGCATTCTGATTACTCAGGGCAGGTGCACTCAGAGCCAGTGAAAGAAAGGTATGGCTTGCATCACACCCTTGCCAGGGAGTGGACCAATTGGCCGAGTGCATTCGGAAGATAAAAGAAGACCCGACAGTTCTCGCCTTAGAGCTCAGAGAAAAGTGCAAGTTTGCTTTGTTCAGAAAAACCGAGGACCGTCGCATCCTGCTTTCTGCGTGGAACCCTGCAGATCTCCACTTGATGGCACTGCCTCCGTGCCACATGCAGCCCGGGCATGTTCGTTAGAATGCCATGAACGCAAAGTCGCAGAGCGAAGAAGCTGGTAGTTAACACAGCCAACAGGTTCTGCCAATTCTACGTGGCAAACGGTGAGTTGTGATTGGCTTAGTGTGATTTTTTTTGTGAGTGTTAAAAATGAGTGTAACAACAGGTCCATCTCTGACAAACACTTGTGTGCTTGTCCCTGCCCAACAGGTCCTGCCTCATGTACCAGCGCTCATGTGACATGGGCCTGGGGGTGCAGCACCCGTTTTGTAGCCAGATTTACGTGGTCTTGGGCGATCGGTTCGAAGAGGTGGTAGCCTGCACATGAGCGAAGCCACGAGCGGCGTAAGGTGCCCTTCAACATCGCTTCCTACTCTCTGCTGACCTGTATGGTTGCTCAGGCCCGCTCCTACCTATTATAGACAGTTTAGGTGCAATGAAGAAGGGGCATGATGATGCCAACTGAGGTTTGCGGCCTGAAGCCTGGCGAGTTTGTTGTCAACTTAGCCCGTTTTTTTTTTTTTTTTTAAGAGCTTGTTTGAGCTTGGCCATCACACTTGTCTTCGGCTTTAACCTCTCACGAGGTCCACACGCTGGGCAACACTCACGTGTACCAGAACCATGTAGAGCCTCTCAAGACGTCCGCGCCCTTTTTTGCTCGCCTTTGCGCCACCTACGGGGCACGTTTAGCTGCAGGCAGCTTGAACGCACTCCTCGGCCATTTCCCGTCCTGAAGATCAATCCAGAGGCCCCTGTATATGAACTGTATTGGCCTGTGTCTCGTCCGGTCAGTAAACATGTGGCCTTTGCCCAGGTCAAAGACATCGATGGCTTCACCGCCTCAGATTTCGAACTGGTTGGCTACAACCCGCATGGTTCGTCCCTAAGACTACGCGTTTACGTGCTGGATGTTTAGGCCATTGCCTTGCTAGCGCCTTGCTAGCCTGTGTGTGTGCGTGAAGGAAAAATTGCCATGGAGATGGCTGTGTGAAGTGGCTCGAGAAGGGCTTGGGCGCTGTGTCTCCCCACGCTCCCCGGGGGCACATTTGGGGCACTGCTTCAGTGAAGGGACAAACTGATAGCCAGTGCACTTTCACTGCTCCTGCCCCAACGTCATAGATGTGACGCCGGAGTAGGACATGGGACCTGGCCTGTGCTGACCTGATTCATCTAGGTGAAAGTACATAAGCGAATATGCTTCTCCAGAGTGTGCGGACCTTGCATTCGGAGATGAGTCGGGATGTGCAAGTAAGGGTCAGGTGGTCCACGTATCGACTTTCGCCGAGAGTTGTGGTGCGTGGAAAGGTGTGTCATGTCTTCATTCGCCCTTGCAGAACTCTTGTCACGATGTTGGCAGAATCAGTGCAAATCTCCCGACACCGGCAGCTTTGCAGCAATGCCTGAGATTGGGCCATGCCGGGCATGCCATGGAGGCCGCATGTTTCTGCTTTTCAGCTGCTCCTTCTGGCGCCCGCGATGTGCATTTGCAACAACGCCTTGCCATGCTGCAGTTCACTGTGGTGACGGCTGCCAACCTCCCGCCCAAGCCGGTGCTAGCCATTCATGTCGGCAACGTGCGTAGGCAGATCAAGCTGGAGGCGAGGCAAATGCTTTTTCATCGCTTCCCATTTTTGGAGATTGTCATGGTTGGGCCGTGGGCTTGGGTAAACCCCTAGTAAATCTAAGTCGAGGAACAGCGAGCCAACTGTTGCTATGATTGTTTATGTGTAGAACTACAACGACGACAGGCGATTCCAGTAGTTCTGCTTTAATGCTATTGTTACAACTACACGAAAGTTCTTGTTGCAGGTCAATCACCCCTTCGTGCTGCCGGATCCTGGTGTGAAGCCAGCCCATGTAGAGGCCCTTTACGAGACACTGCCAGTGCAACGAAGTGTCGTTCGCGTCATTGAATCGGCTTTGAGAAGAAAACATGGAACCACATTCACCTGAACTCACTGTCAGCTGGGCTCAGTTTGGAAGGAGATCAGCCAGATTTAAAGCATGGTCCTTCCTTGTTCATCCTCGTTTGAGTAGCTGTAGCACCAAGACACCAACATGAACGAACTGCCAGCGCATGCTTGACGAAAGCCATTAAGTCATTAAGTCAGTGACAGACTTAGAGGGTATACTTGAGCATTTTTCGGTTTTTGTGCTGGCCGCAGCTGTGCCATTGTTCAGCCAGCGCCGAGTTCTCAATGAGCCCCAATGTGCAGTTTGCAACATGTTACCATCGTGTTTGCATAACTCCAAGTGTTTGGACAAGGCAGTTGTGGACATGCGAGCCGATGATTCCAAGAGCAACTTAAAGGCCTTGGCGGCTCTGCCAGAGGCGAAGGGTGCAATGCAAAGGATGCTTGTGCGTTGTCGCAGTGTTTCAGATTCGCATTGAGTACACACTGGTAGATTGCAGGCAGTTCTGGAAGCTGCAACGAAGGCGAGAGCTTCTGAACAGACCCGACCAGGCAGTCTCAGATGTGCTTCCTGTCTGGAGGATGAGAAAGATATTTCGCAAATCTCCCCCATCAACAAAGGACACGCGTGAAGTGACAAGCTGGCAGCATCATGTCATTGTGCATGAGAACGCATGTAAGAATGCTCATCAGGAGTGAAAACCTGGTCGCAGCGGCTAGATGACTTCTTTAAGGCCCGACTCTTTGGGGCTTGTAGCCACCGTATCTTAACCTTTCTACTACTTGACGACGCAGTGCGGTCGTTTGTGATGCTTTGATCTGGAGGGGTGCAGGGGGTTCAAAGCCATCCAACAAAACCATAGAGGTGACGTGGGATGAAATACAGCCTTTGCTGATGTGTCTATATGAAACGCACGGCTAGATGGGATGTCCTGACCATTCGTATTCCGATTGTTTAAGCAGCAGATGCAGAAAATCTTGATCATTGATCAGCACTCGTCAGCAGCAGCTTTTGTGCATTCACGCTCAACTACATGTGTTCGAGATTCTTATGAGCATTCGAGAGTCGTCACGTGGAATGAGGCATGGGAGGGTGATGGTCTGTGTAAAGAGTCACGAGCTCACATGAATATTTGAAGTCTTCAGCGCTTGGCCTTGCTTGCCAGGTTACAGAAAAAGGATCGACTTTACAGACAGAGGCGCACTTGGCAAGGCGTGCCGATAAAGATTTTGTTAAAAAAGCTTGCAGGTCCGCGCTGGCTTCATCAATTGGATGACTATGTGTACGGATCCTAGGTCCTAAGAGCAGCTGGGGTTTGCAGAGAGACGGTTTTGCAACTTCGAGGCTATATTCTTGTGGTCAATCCCGTAATCCTGGGCAGCGCAGATCCTGACAGCCAGATTTCTACGGACCGGGAGAGCAGTGCTATGCGGTGATTGTCAGCTGTTGACTGCACCCCCTTCAGGAGACTATCATGACTGCAACGGCTGTGTCGTCGGCCATCGGCTGCCTTGTAGTTGCCTTGTCTAGCCGCGAACTCAGTGCCTTCGCGCCCTGACTTCGCTGCCCGTGAGATGATCTTAATGTGACGTTCGTGAGGTGACGCTCCGTTGGGCCTAATGCCTGGGATGGGTCTGAACGCGTGCGCAGTAAGCAGTGGATGTCAGCGAAGTTTGCCAACGGTGGCCTCTTGTTTGAGGTACTTTTCTTTTGGCATCTGCCGGTCCTTCCACGTCACTTTTGGACAGGACTGCCTTCAGCGTTTCCATGAATTTCCAGTGTTTAGAGTCTCTCCGAGGGGACGAGTGATGGAAAGTAATAAAGAGTGCCATCATGGCAGGCGCTGAGCTGCTGCTTCGTCAGCGGCGCCGCGCTGCTGCCGCTCGCCTTCGCAGATAGTGACAGTCAGATACAGTTCTTGTTGTGGCTCCGCCTTTCAATGCCAGATGTTTTGGGAGGCAATGGGGTGCAGCGGGGTGCAGCGGGGTGCAACGGGGTGCAACGGGGTGCAACGCGGTGCAACGGGGTGCAAAACGGTGCCAAACATACTTTCACAAGACGCTGACTGGCAGGTTGCTGGCTGTTCTGGGAGTTTGCCAGTGGATCGTCACCACAGCTGGAACCTCATCGTTACCCCATCAGCCCCATTGTGTAGACAGTCTGCGGCTGGGCTGAGGTACTTTCGGAGCACTTGAAAAAGGCAATCACTGTGGCCATTGGCGTATTCCAGGCAATCAGAGACTTCTTGGCTGTTGCATGTTTGTTTATGTGTGCGTGTGTTTTGCCCTAGCTCGTGTGGGCACTCAAAACTGCTCATCCTGAAGTTGTCATGTCGGCATCCGTGCTTGCAGTGCTTTCACATGTTCGCATCGCTCGAACTGTTTCGCTCGGCCAGCTTGGCCATGTGCCTGTATGCCGGCCCCTCAGGCAACAAGATCCGAAATGCTGGGCCCCAGCTTGGCAGCATGATTTGCGCATTCACAATAAACACTTTCCTTCGGCTGCCATGGTTTGCCGCAAGCCGCACTTTCACAAGCACACCAATCCCTCGAGATGTCTAGTGTCACACCACTATTTGCTTCGTTGCCCCGTGGATGTGTGCGGAAAAGGCTGTGGCCCAAATGCATTCTGTGGTGTCATCCGCGCGGCCGGACGGCATCGAATTAGTCATATGTGTCGGCATTAACTGTCTCGTTTGCCTCGGATGCGGGGGTACTACGTCTCATGCTTCCACCGCAAAGTCCTCTCCGGCTTCGGTCTGCCCGGACATCACACCTCTCCTGTGTTGAATCTTTCTCCCGAGCCTGTTCTTTTGGGACCCGCCTCCTTCGATCTGAGGACTTTTTCTCGGATCCCCTCAGACTAAGCTGGAGCACTTCGGGCTTCCCAGCTCCTGCACCGTGCTTGGTGCTGTTCCTTCCAGATCATATTCTCATTCGGAACCGTTTTGCCATCTTCGGCGTGGAAATCCGCAATGGACCACTAAGATCTGGTGGTAGACCGTGTAGCGAGAGGAGTTCGAGTAAGGTGGCAGTAAGCTTGGGGTTGTCCTGGCGGAATGTCGTCCTGCCGGTCTTGTGGTAGGTTGCTCTATCCCTGGCAGCATCGCAGAAGGTCTGATGCCCGTAAGTGTCCGTGGGTGTCTGCTAACAACTGACCAACTCCTAGTGTTGGTGCTTGATGTGTCCGACGCTCACTGGCGTCCGGCAGCTGGGAAAACTTTATCAGTTATCAGTTCATTTCCTTCACTTGTGGCATCAGGTTTCTACTTGTGGCTCGGTGGCGGACTTCTGTTGAGACTGGTCTGGTATGGTTCTCAAGATGCATCCCCGTTGACGACTTGCCGGCTTTGTCTGGACAACGTTAGGCACTGCATCCTCTCAGAACTTCGTCCAGCCAGTTGCCGTCCTCAGAAAACCAGGATCGAGGCTTTGCCAAGTGGAGTTCGGCCCTGGAACTGCATATTCAGTGCTCCGGGTTCTAACCTACCGACAGAAGCTTCAGAGCTCCTCCCACCTTGTCGAAGCCCTTTCCATGTGCACCTTCTTCGGCACACCAATTCCAAGCTATGCATCATCGCAGCACTGAGCCTGTCTCTGGTACAGTGGGAACAGTGACATGCTCCTGGGACGCCAAGGGCAAGGGCCAAATACTTGCTGATGATTGGCTCACATGTTTTTCACAATGAACTGTGAGCTGTGCAATGTTTCGCCATCGCTGTTGGTTTGACGAAGTGTGAGAACCTCAATTCGTTGGACGCCCTGCATTCATAACATTCAATTTCACATGTTCTGCAGATGTGCTTTCCTCCTCCTCCTCCTCCTAGAAGTTTGCCTCTTCACAGAACTCAGCAACTACGTGGTCTTGGGAAATCAACACTACACCTTAAATGTGCCATGAGCTTCTTGCAATGGATGTAGTGTGTGCAACAGACACAACGCTTGTCGAGGCGCTTATTGGCTTCCAAGTGATGGGTTTGGTTGTGGCTTCGCCGAACACGTTGGTGACGCCGCTTGGTGCAGTGGTCTTTGGATGCTGCCAAGTCATCAAACACGTTCCGATCTAAGGCTGGGCGATGTAGGATGGCCTTGCCCCAAGCTTTCGGATCGCACGACTCACTTGTTGATACTTGTGTTGTCGAGCTTTGGGTTGTGTTACTTGTGTTCCCTCGGGCCAGGTCAAACAAGCAGCTATACTTGGCCCTTATGGGGTTCGGCTCTCGGAAAGTCCACCGAAATGCGCTGGGCAAGCTTTTGTTCGATCAAGGTTCTGCTTGATCTCGGCCATGCTGGTCAGCAGACTGCACGGGGCTCTCCTTGTAGGCAGGTTCCGGCAATGTGAGCGTGTGTGAGTAAGATGCAGTGACCCATTTTGCTGGGCTGGTCATCGGCATCTTGCGAGGCATTTGCCTCATGTCCATCTGCGCGTGGAGCACTGGGCAGCTTCCTTGGCTTATCTGTATATCATTCCTTTGGGAGGGGAGGGTGCTGGCCTGCCTAGATTTGGGAAGGGGGGAGAGCTTGGGAGAGCTGCGGACTGTCACAGCTCCCAACACTTGCCCTAAAACAATCGATTGTCATTCTCCTGCACCCTATGCCCAGTATCTCCCGTTGTCTTCCACCCGTCTCTCCCAGGCTTTCAGAAGCACCAGTGGGTGTATTCAGCCTTCCGAGGTGGGAAGCGCGATGCTCACCTCCCTCTCTTCACTGCCTTGGCCCGGGTCATGGCAGGTATGATGCTGGCTTCCTGTTGGATTTCTCTTGCTGGGATCCAGGCACGTGGTGCTAGTGGCTGCTATGGGCTGCTGGTGTGCGAACGTGCTCTGCCGTAGTCGTGGCACTCTGGAGAGGAAGTGGCAAGCTTCATGCAATGATCCTGGGCAGCATGGCCGAGCTCTCGGCTACATACTTTGCCTCGTTGCTGCTTCTCACCGGTTCCAATCTTGTAGCCAGGTGCTGCTATTTGTTGCCCTCTTCGATCTGGCGGGTGTGCAGCCCGGCCCCTGGAATCCACCGAAGTGGCTCAGAGCTCCCCACGGTAGCTCCGAAGTTGAAAAGGGGGCCTTTCAGACTAACGGCTCGAACCTTCAGAGCCCTCACCCCGCTACCCTCCAGCCTTTCGTTCTTGTTTTGTCGCCTTGACCGCTGAACCATCGCACCACCGGGATTGTCATGCGACACGTCGGATGGTAGATCATCCTAAGCTACGAACAGGACAGAATTAGAATTGCATGCGGCTCTGCGCTTGTTCCTACAATCCTTGTTGGGGCAAGAAGAGTGCGCAAGAACTCAGCATGGCAGACTGAGGTACGGACTCATGGGCATTGCAGGACTTCTGCAAGATGGGCACGTCCCCAGGAGCCAGACGTCACCTCACTGCACCTCACTCCTCCTCTGACATGCCGAGATCAGAGCTTCTGCCAGGAGTCAATGCATATTCTCCAGTGCTGCCATCGCCACCATGACGGATGCCAAGACATCTTTAATGGCTTTCCAATCATCTGCCGCCAACATGCTCTTGCGTTTTCCTTCGATTATGAGTTCTGAGGTCGGGAGCAGTTATGGGTACCAGTCCTGTCATCATTGCCAACGAGTTCCTCAACTGCACCTAGTGCATCATGACCATGAAGTGGTTTCATCTGCTTTCCCGGGCATATCTTCGACATTGAAGCAGGCAAAAACACTTGCAACTCGTTCAGTTCATTTTCCTTTACTGGTACCTTATGCCCGGAAATAACTTGACATGGTTGGGAAGTGTTCCTCTGCACTGTGCAAACACCAAGGAGCAGTGCTGGCATTGTCGAGGCAAGGCAGCGCGATTGAGCAGAGGATAGCCAAGGCATTGTAATTCAGCCGAACTGTGGACTTTGCCAGGGTGCGAGGACAGGCCTGTCCGCTTTGGTGGTCTCTGGTCTGTTTCTTGTGTCCGCATGAGGCTGAGTGTCTTCGACAAAGACCGATAGGATTGTTTTCTCAGTGAATCTGATACGAACAAGGCCTTTCTGACCCCTTTGCTGAGCTCGATACCTCGGGTTGCCACTTCGGTGCCTCTGGTGCGCCCGTAGTCTGGTGGCAGAAATTCGTTTTGCAATCTGCCCCGCGCGCGGCAGGTTCTGATTGGAGCCTTCATGATGGCGCCCTGCAGAGGCGCACAGCGGCCTCACACACTGCCGGGGTGAGGGATGTAGTGACTGGAGTGCTCTGCAGGTATAGACTGGGACAATCTGCGGGCAGCTATCCCTTCTTTCTTGACCATCACGGCCTCGCCCTTGTGTCATGCAACAGTGACACAGTCACAAGAATGCACTGCCACATAGCCACATAGCTGCTTGAATCTTGTCGAGGTGGTGCCATTCACATACTCAATCCATAATGGCATCATTGCAGGCGGGAGATGCTTGCTTTGGGGTGCATGTTGCACATTGTGTGAGTACATGCGGCATTCAAACATGGCCATTCAATTGCATCTCAATACCTGTTGCTCCGAGGAATTTTAATGGATGCTTTTCTGATGGTTTCCGCAAAGAAGGCCACCTGAAAGTATGAGCAGTCATGATCTTGCAGACGATGCCGCGACTTGGGGGCTTTGGAGCCCTGTGCCACGTCAGGACCTCCCAGCCGACCTCCCAACAGATCCGCATCTGCAACCGCTGCCGGATACCGAGATTCTGCTTCGGCATTTTGATGCTGGGGGCTATGACTGAGCTGCCTGAGGATACCACAGAGCGGATCAAGAATCCAATCTCCTGTGCTTGAAAGGCCGTTTTCTGCCAGTTCTGTAGTGAGCGATGCAGCAAAACACCGCGCAGGGTCTTCAGCACTCCACATGCCAGCATGGCCTTCGCCCCAGAGAAGGCCTGGTCCAAACAAGCATAAACAAGAACTGCTGTCAATGTGTCATTCCATCAAGTCTCGGTCTCTGTCATCGACGGCATGCAAAAATGAGCAGACCAACGTCTGCAGGTCAACGATCAGGCAGCCGCCATCTCCGTGTGCTTTGAAGCTTGCAGCAATGGCACAAGATGCTACTAGAAGCTCGCACGTGGCACAAATGCAGGAGCGTGCCGCGTAAATGGGTTTGCGCACGTTCTGTGTTTTCCGCAGGTGGAGCAAGCTCAGCACCTCTTAGAACAACTGCGACGGATGAAAACCTCGGGCCCCCTCTCCGCACTGGTTTTTTTGCTTGTATACGTTGTATCGAAAAATCCACGGAAGCGGAGAGCCATGAACAGCAGATAACAGTCAAGACGAGCCTACAGGTCACGAGCCGGACCAGGCCTTGGAGGGGAAGCAGCGCCACCATGTTGTCATTTGGTTGTCCCGTTTTCCTTGCGGTGCCGTCGTAGCCTGTGATCTGTGAATGGCTGCAGGGTGGTGGTCTCGAAAGTGGGGAGGACCGTTTGCTCTCGGCGTTGGAGGTTGGTTTGGCTTGTTTATGCTTGTTGCCGACTGAGAAGGATGGTCCGGGCACGTGCAAATGCTCAAGTAGTTCCCAGGCCTACGTGCAGTCCCACAACATGGTTGCCACCGGTCTACACTTGTGAGTGCTCCAAAGCCTTCACGGCTGTCGCTCTTGCGGATGTTTGTCCCTCTGTCAAGCTGAGACGAGACACATGAAAGCTCGACAAGTCGCTGTAGTCTTCAACCCCTTAATGCTTGCTTACACCCGTTTTTACGCTTTTGAAGTCTGCTGCTTGGGCGGTCTTGGCTTGCCAGTGCTTATTTGTGGGTTTCACGCTCTCTACGAGACTTGCGTGACCCTGAAAGGGATCAGTGCATGCTCTTCGACAGGCCTTGTGAGATGTTTGTCCCGCAAAGTTGGTGCGGCCATCCGTTGCCACATGGGCAGCAGGCTTGGAAACTTAGAGGCTAAACCTAAGAACAACACTTGGGGCTGAGAATTTGACGCCAACTGGCTGAGGACAGTGCGGCACTTCGTCCAGTGTGGGCTTCTCTTGACTGTGCTGTCAGTGACCAGAACTTGCCAGATATCCATACTTGCAGACAGAACTACGGTCTCTTAGTCTGAGCAACTGAGAAACTAAAGTGTCAGTCAATGACAGCAACGGTTCAGCCGCATGATCCGTCAGGGTCGCAGAGGGCAAAGCTCTCCACTCTCATGTCGCCATTTGCAGCCGAAGAGCCGTGGAGTTTTTTGCCAGTTTGCACATCTCTTGCTCTGACTAGCTGGCCAAGCTCGCCAAGCTCGCCACTCTCGCCAATCTCGCCAAGCCCGCAAAAAGCTTAACGAAAAGGACGAAGTTGGACAACCATGGTGGCATATACTGGCCCTGCGTGGCCCATGCAGCGCCTAATAACACTGCTCGGATTGATTTTGCATTTCAGGTGTCCGTTTACCAGCAGCTGGCCAGTCAGCTGCTGCCAGAGGATGGTAAGTCCGAGGCTTGTGCAATCTTGCGCTTGGATTTGATTGGGCCCTAAGTGCAACGGATCAGGGTCTGTGGCTCAAGGTCGGGTTTAGGGAGGCTTACCTTGAGCTGAATCGATCCATCATTCGCATGACTTGCCCGACGCCAGACAAGCGTCCTTGTTTCTTGCTGCTTCTGAACTCTTTGCCTCTTTCGCTCAGTTTGATTCGATGTGCCGCCAATGGCCAAAACACGTGCCCAAACTGCTAAATTCGCTGCAGCTGCCAGACCACGTGTACGATTCCTGTTCGAAGACCGGACGGGACTCCAACGCACGCCAGCCTCCAAGTTCCGGAGATTGTTGAAGACTGCACCCTCAGACGCTCTCCGAAGCCATCCTTAAAGCATCCTAAGCCCCGCAGACCGCCCACGCCCGGACCTCCTAAGCACCGATGCGCTGCGAGGTCAAGCTTCAGATACACGGAGACGGGTGGCACAAGGCCGGCTTCTTGCTTTCGGGAAGCCTTCTTAGTTCTGAGGCTCGTATGGCGAAGAGTTGAAACCATTTTCTGTGGTGTACAGGCGAAAGCCAAAGACTCCCAGCGCATGCCTCAAATCACAAGTAGTCTATGACAGTTTATGTAGTGAAGACTGCTTTTGCTTAACAGTTCCTGTGCTGCAGCCCGAGGTGTGTTCAGGAGAGTTTGACGGGCATGCACAACACAACGGCCGTGTCCAGCTTTGCGGGTATGAGGGACCTTGCAGATCTCCATTTGTGTAGGACTATCTGGAGACGCACAAAGTGCAGCAGCGCATTCAGGATCTTATACAGGATCAACGTCTGTTTGCCCCTGCAGTATTTTTGCATTGCTGTCCGGCGCTCTGCACTTTCCGCTTACTGTGAGCGTTGCAGGATGTGCTGCGCGAAGCTCCGGATGATCCTTACCAGTGCCCACTAGACTTTCCAGACAGTGCTTCTTCTCCTGTTGCTGACTGAGTTTTTACAATGCCTTATTTCCAAGACCTTATCACTTGAGATGGAGACATCAAGCCTGGTCTGCACGTGTGGAATGACCTGACGGCACCCAGCGAGCGAAGAAATCAGACAACTCGGCCATGCATCTCGGCAAGGGCGCAAGGAAACAAGGGCAAAGCCCTAAGCCGAACCCCTATCTGCTTCGCAGTTGCTGTCCACAAGAACAACACGAGTTGTGTCCACTCAAACAGCTGGGCACAGTCATATTCCCGACTGCCTCTTGCCGTCTGACGCACTCTTAAGCACCGGCAGACTGGCTGCCGTGCACGGGCATACAAAGAAGTTCTGGCCAAGATTAGCAGGGAGTTTGAGCGTTTCCAAACCCGTGCTGCCAGTCTTGGCCAAAGCTGCTGTATGGCGATGAAAACTTTCAGTTTCCTGGGTTTGATCCTTACCAATGCCCACGAGACTCCCAGAAGTCTAGAAATCAAGGAGTCTGTTCAGAGAGCCAAAAGAGAGCAAAAGCCTCTTTTCGTGGAGGTATATGCTGCAGCAGCTCCGCGAGGCTCAGGCCTCCACTCGAAACAACTTCTGCAAGATAAAGGGGCCAAACAACAAGGAATGTGTGGTCAGTCAGCGAAGTGGCACATCTCCGATGTCTGAGGATTCTTAGTCCTGATTGTTATGTGATCGGATGCAATCCGCCCGGCTGCAGTGTCCACATGGCTTTCGTCGGCAGTTCCCGATCTTTGCAACATCATTCAGCCTGCAGGCGTCGATGCCAGGAGCGAGCGCCAGACCGAAGGACGCTTCTTTGTCGCCAGATCTCGCAAGTCATCTAGACAACGTAAATTGACATCGAGTCATTGTGCATAAATGAGTAGTTGAGATAAGTGTGCATGGGCATCCTTGACCATCCTGCATGTCTGAAGGAGCCTCTGGTGCCACGCCCTCCTGACAAGCCAAAGGCGCCAGGACGGGGTTTGCGTGCCGATTCGAATTTCTAAGCTACTGGTAGGCGCTTGTAATCGTTGAAAACCTGCAAGAGGATCCAGGCCGGCTCCCGCGACAGGCGTGCTTGGAATGCGGTCCGTTTTTTGGTCCTGGGGGGCCTCTGAGAGCGAAAGCCGCAGGCCGTGTCCTCACTGCACCCAAGGCTCAAGCGGCGAAGAAGTTCTCGTCCATTCAAGAGCGTTCAGAACCGCTTGTGGCACACCCTGCAAGGTGCAGGTCGACAAGTCGGTCCCGCGGCTAAAAGACTCTCTTTCCTTTCTATGCTCCGTTCTGTGGTCCTTGGTTTGTTCCTGACCTTGTTCTCTTCGTTGTTCCTTTCTTTGTTCCTCTCTCTCTCTCTGTCTCCCTCCCTCTCCCTCCCCGCTCGATTCCAAGAGACCTCCCGAGTTGACGACAAGTTGACGAGAGATCTTAATTTGTGACTTTTCTGTGGTCAGATGTGATTTTATGTGATTTTGCATTGTGGCCCTGAGGCCTGGCCGCTGAGCAGACACATTATGCGCTCAGGCGTCATCATTCCCCTTTGCTCGGTCGAACGCTTTTTGCTATCCGGGCTGTCACGTTCGATCTCTTTAAGCATTCTTCTGATCCTTCTCCGGCCTCTTCTGCACTCTGCCAGTTCTGGAAAGTCCACGCTGCCGGGAGATCGGCTCAGAGCCCCTCCGCTCTGTCAGCACGGGGCCCATAAGCATGTTCTGACAAAGCCACACAAAGCCAATGGCCCAATGGCTTCACGGATCCGCGCCTTTCATGCTTTTCCAATGCTGCAATGCTGGAGGTGCACCTGACCAGGATGTTCAGGTGCATCACGGAGGGCACATGTTTCACGGTTTCACACGTCTCTAACAGCTGCAACATGTCTTCAGAAACGAAACGGTGTTTGAGAAGCTTGGGGAATTCAGTGCAGGCTTCCGGTGTCAGCGAGATCAGGGCTGTTGCCCGGAGCCTGGCGTGGAACAAGTTCTCACTGCGGTCAATGCTTGAAACATTAATGGCCAAAGGCTGGCAGCATTGTGCGGGCGAACGTTGCGACAGCGCAGCGCATGATCAAGCTTCAGGAGACCTGCTCGAAGTTTGGTTTTTTGGGGACTTTCAATGCCTGCAGTTCTTGTGATTGATCTTACTCGGCAGAAAACTGGCGTCCTGACCAAGTGTGCCATCCGTCCCTTGGATGCAAGCTTGAGTGTGAAGGTCTAGAGCGCATCTTCAGCAACGGATCTGTTTCTAGTAGCAAGCCACTTTGTGTTTATGTTTATGCAAAGGAGCTCTGGTACGTCAGACCAGCAACCAATTTCTTTTCATCTACGCATTTGCCTGCGGAAGATGACATGCCCCTAAACCGCTGCCTAAACCCAAACCCCAAACCCGAAACCCCAACCCCTAAACCCTAAAACCTCAAGCGCAAAGTGAAGACATGAACGGAATTGCCTATTTAAATAGGGAAGGTAGTGAATGTAAACCCCGGACCCAAGACACCAAGGATGACAACAAAGCCGCACTGACTCTCAAAAGCACTACAGTTGCAACAGGGCCGTCAACTGACCATCCAGTGCAGAGGCAAAGGCCCAAGACAGTCTATGAAATCTACCTTATCTCCAGAGAAGCTGCACTGGACTGGAGATCCCGACTTGCACATAGATCCGAATGTGAGCGGTCACACGTCACAAAGCCTGTAATATTTGCCGTAAACGATCTATACGCGCCTAAGTACCGCGATCCTGGAAGCCGAAGTTTTGGTTGTGTTCGGGCTCTGGTGCTAAGGCTGTGTCCTGGTCAGTGCCATCCAGAGACTAGGCGCCCTTGCCTGCTCTCGCCTGTCCTCAGCTGTGGTGAACTTGCTCTGAGATGTGCTCCGAGAAGCAGTTAGTGCGTCGTGACTTTGTCCTCGGTATCAGAGTTTCCCAAGTAAGGTCATCCAGAACCTGAAAAGCCGCCGAAGTCGCTGAAGTCGCTGAAGCTGCTCTCTTTCTCCGCAGCATTTTGAAAGATGTTGGACTCTTCAAGCGGATGTAGCGGTGTCTTGACGGGGCGGAGCCCACGCGCTGGCCTCAGAGTGTCGAAGAGCAAATTAGGCAAGTTCCCATAAGACTCTCTTTATTTGTGGTCAGCTCTCAAATACCGGCTTAAGGGGGGCAGGGTCGAGTAAACAGCACGTTAAGTGTCCAAGCGTCCAGGAGAGCGCATGGCATTGACGCAGCCCCCGGACCATCTCAGAACCCCACTCTCCCCGAGGAGGAAGCCGCCCAGGAGGTTGCCATGCCCAAGTCGGGCATGTCCTGGGGTGGGGGGGAAAAGTGCAGGCTGTGCCCGAACTCACATCGAGACGCGCGGGGTCCAGTAAACATCATGTTAAGCGTCCAGCGCGCGTCCCAGGCCGCGCACTGGACCATGAAGTCCACGTGCACACTCGCGTCTTAACATGACGTTTACTCGACCCTGCCCGGCTTAAGGCAAGCAAGTGATTGTGAACGAAAAGGTTCGGTTTTTCGGGTCTCAGTTTCTGACGTTGTCTCAGGAGATGGCCGCGACCAGTTCGTCACGCAAGGCACACGGTTTGGAGCAAGCCACTGGCCACTCACATGGACTGCGCAAAGCCGAAGCAGGCTCTCAAGAACTCTCTCTTCGAAGCTATCGACAAAGATGGAGATGGCTTTCTGAAGGAGGTGCAGTATTCCTATATTCACACATTCTAAGGTTCATATCTTCATACATTCATAGATTCATAGGTTCAGATATTCATACAATCATATATTCATATATTCATATATTCATATATTCATATATTCATATATTCATATATTCATATATTCATATATTCATATATTCGTTAAAAATATGTATGTATATGTATATGTATATATATATATATATATATATTCATCTATTCATATATTCATATATTCACATATTCACATATTCACATATTCACATATTCACATGTTCACATGTTCACATGTTCACATGTTCACATATTCACATGTTCATATATTCATATATTCATATATTCATATATTCATATATTCATATATTCATATATTCATATAATCATATTTTCATAGAATCATATTTTCATATATTCATGCATTCATATTCATATATCTGTGTCATTTTTTTCTGTGTGTCGTAAAATGTGAACGACACCTTTCTTGCCAGATGTGGAAATCCAAGGTCAAGCTCCCAACCCCCTTAACTGTCCATCATGCATGCGACCACCTCAAACATTTCATTCTTTTACGTTCCTAGTGTCGGCCGGCAAGATTTGCGGATACAGTTGTTGCTTACCCATTGTAGTGTCGGCAGCGTTCCCATGAGTGCTGAGCGCGGTCGATGTCGCAGGTCGTGAGGTTCCTGTTGATTGGAAAGTCTGCCCAGTAAGTATTTCGCTTGGTTTTAGAGTTGCACAGTTGCACTTGGGTTCTCAGGGCGAAATGATGAAGCTGGCCAAGCTGGTAGGGTTTGAGGGAGATGCAGACGAGTGGAAGCAGGACCGGAGCATGTTGGAATGAAGCCTGTCAAGCTCACTATCCCGAACCGCTGGAAGGAGTATGCGATTCTTTGCAAAGAAGTTAAGGTCGCTGGGCTTCTAAACGGTCGGGCATGTGCAGAGGTTAGTAATGGTTGGACACACACAGAAGCAAGACTTGGATGGTGCAAAAGAAGCGAGCACCTTATTGACTTCTGAGGCCTCCGAAGAGCAAGGAGTGCCCAAGGCTTGTTCTTTGTTTGAGGGGAGCTAATGTTCAGCCTGTAATAGGGTTGTGCTCATCTGATGATAGGAAGGGCTTATCGGCATGCAAGGCTGTTGTCCTGAAATTGCTGGATGACAAGTCTGACACGGGCTGTTATTGCACAGATGAGGCGAGACTGTCAAGCTTGGAATGGTGTATGTGGGCAGACATGCAGAAGCACACGCTTTGGAGACCTAAAACGCAGGAACTCCAGCTTCTGCTGTCGGCGCAGCCGCGTCCCGGTGCCAAGAGGCAGAAGGAGGACGCAAGCAGCGCAGGCAGGGACGAACAAGTGTATGAAGAAGATCGCTAATGAGTGCAAAGCCGCATGTGACGATGCTTGCGTGCCCGGCTTGTGGCATGGCAGAAACGGCACGTCTGTTGACCTGGTAGGCGCAGATGCCAAAGTTCGATTTAGTGGTGCATCCGGTGAGGTTGCTGAGGCCCGCCCAAGCTGCGAGGCCTAGTAGCCCAAAAGAAACATATGTGCACTCCAGGAGACTTTGAAGAACTTCTTCAAGAAAGTCGGCGAGGTATTCGCACCAGCTTCTTCCTTTCTTGAGAATGAATGTTGTTCATCGCGTGTTCAACAGCAGGTTGAGGCCTTCAACCTTTTCAAACTCAAGGAGCTGGGGAATACTTGGAACTTTGCCCCAAACTGTCTGCGGTGCAGGATGGGAAATCACGGGGCATGGGCATGGTCACCTACAAGACCGCCAAGCAGGCTGGGGGGCATCTCATGACCGGTGTGCGGTGTGACCTGTCTGAGTCGCCCAAGAAGTGGAGAGGCGAAGCAAGCGCTACTCCAGTTGAATGGAAGCAAGGCGGGCAAGCATGAGGAATACCTCTTGTGTCACGCAGAGTCCACATCTCGAGTCAGGTCCAGGGATGTACCATCATGGCCTGGGAGCCTGGAAGCAGCACTGCCCCCCCGTCATGATCTTCATGATGTTCGATTGTCCCGAGGTGTACACAGACCACGAGCGGCTAGCTTAGCACAGCGGTTTTGGTCAACAGGTGAGGACTCTCATTTGACCGCGGCACGACTAGGCTCTGAAGCGGAGGGCTGCATAAAGTGTTGCGTGATTCTGCATGGGACATGGGATTTTCGTCAATGCAAATTGCCCTTGTACGGCAATCCCGTGTGGGAGCACGCAATGCAGGATTCGCGGAGCAATTTTGGGTGCAGGTGTGACAGGTGTTCCCACAAAGTATTCGGAGTATCTGCGCAGTTGGGGCAGAACGAGACGAAGGGCTGATAAATGGAAGTTCTGTTCGGAAGTGTTAAACGATAGCTGGTTGTGCTGTGCGCAGCGCGTACCTCTCCTCAGGAACGACAGTACCACGTGGAAGCCACCTCAGCCTAGCCAGCGTGAAAGCTTCGCTGGCTGGTATGGGCGAGGGCCCTCAAAAGAGTGGTACGAAGGCGAGGATCTTTCGCGGTTCCAGCGGTATTCTTGTCATAAAAAATCATGTAACAAATGGGGGCAGCTTCGAGAGGCAGCTCTGACGGGTGTGCCGTCCACTTCCATGGTGCTCCTCTCGACATGAGCAGTGACAAGCTCTACTCCTTTTTCGAGGAGTGTGGCCTATAGAGTGCTTTTTGCAGCCTTTCAGCTGGCGAGCTGACGATGCACCAACATGTAGCAGCGGAGGAATGTGGGAAAATCAAGAGCTTCTGGCTCTTTCGGAATCCAGCTGAAGCCTCAGAATCTCCTGGCAAAACCGCAGCTGAAGATCAGAAATGTTCATGTCGTCGGGGGGTGGTGCTTGAAGTCTTGGGCACTGCACCATCGCACCAAGGGGATACTGCAATGTGTATCATGTTCAGCCTGTAGGGACTCAGCTGTTCGTACTTCGTACTTCGTACTGTGCTCCTTGTGTTTGCTGGGTGCGTGCGTGTGTGATTTCAGGGGTCCCTTATGAGTGGTAAGTCCAGTTTGGCCGAGCCTATTCTCGATTGCTTGCCCTGCTTAGGAACCCCCCAATGAGGGATCATGGGTGGAAGAGCTGTGGATCTTTAAGCCTTAGGGCGGGGCCACCTGCTTTACACGCTGCGTGCACCCTTCCCGATACCCCACACACACTGCATTGCTGATGGATCTGTGGGAGTTGTGGGAGTGACAATGCCCCAAGTACCCGTGTGGGACCTATGGAGTATTCCGAATTGCGTTTGAGCCCTAAACCGGATTGCAAGCGTGGCAGGAAGACGGCAGGTTAGCGATAATGCGTTTTGTCCATGCACGAGACGTGAGCCGCTCTGTTGTAGCCTAGGAAGGCCGATCCCGTGGTCAGGGCCTGGTTGAGTACTCCTCCCAGAAGGATGCAAGGCCATCCACACTTCTGAGTACTCCAATCCTATTGTCTCGTTAGCGAAAAGCCCAAGCAGGTCTGCCATCAATTACCTGAATGGATGGGTCATCGGCAGCTGCACGCTGAACGTGCAGGTCTCTCGCCACCAAGTGCAGAGCACTTTTCCTCAAAACATGTACCCTGAGGGCATGTGCACATTGGCACAACAATCCTCACTAATGCGCCTAACTAAGGAGGACTCCGTGGCAGGAATGCTTTCGACTTACAGCCAGTTCACGATTTGTGCACTCGAAAGTGTTTTCTAAGCAAGCTTGTGCTTGGACATTGGCCTCGGAGGTCGGAGGTGGAGACATGGAAAACATCGCAGAGTGCCCCCTCATACAGCTGGATGAGGGTGCTGATGAAGAACCGAACCTGCACCGAGGTACCTGGAATAACAAGTCACAGGCACTGCTCTGCTCTGCAACAGCGAGTCACAGCAAGTGATTGCCTTTGCAGGGAGAGGACTGGTGGGATGGTCACTCAGGACGCGACCGGACGTGCCTGTCATTGTGGTACTGTGTGGTACTGTGTTTCGACACCGCCAGTATTCTTCAGCGGCGCTCCGAGTCAGCTGCCGGTCGGAAGAGTTGCGAGCTTAATGAGCCTCGAATGAGCACATAGGTTCGTGTTTGAGAACAGGGCCTTCAGCTACGATGCAATGTTGCGTCCCCCAGGCACCCCCAGGCCATTGTTGAAGATCTGTCTGTTTTTTTTTCCAGTTGCTGGCATGTCCAGATGCCGTGCCTGGAGTTCAGAGCCACAGTTCCAAATGATCCGCCAGAAGGAGTTCCTGACAAGAAGGCTTGGACCATTTTTTTGCTTGCTTTATCGTAGTACATACAGAGATGAGAGGCAGGGATGGGAGGTGTAGTGGGGGCACTCGGCCTGGGGAGCCTGCTGCTGTTGCCGCAGTGACTCCGAACTTCAGCTCGCAATGAGGGGTGCCAGAACATAAGGGGCGTGTTTTCGCAGGGGAAGAACATGGTCTCATGTTGGAGAGGGTTGCCAAGCTTTTAATTTTTAGATTATTTTTACCATCGTTTTAGCGGCCTCGGCAAGTTTTCTCCTGCCTGCCAAGGTCCAGTCCTACTTCCGAGAGTTTGGTGTGGGCCCAGATGACGGAACACTGTACCTAGCGACATGCAGCTGTGAGCTTGCAATGTCTGCCTTTCCGATGCATCCCAGCGGTTCGAAGTCAGGCCTTGACACATGGTTCGACACATGGTTCTAGAACGTTCTAGACATGTGTGGCTTTCCTTGAAACTCTTTGCCTTGCTATCGTAAGCAACGTGTGACTCAGCCTCCTTGGCACCGGCGTCTCGCGTACATGACAGACGCCTTCCCGCAGCCATGGCTGCAGCGGACACTGAAAAGGAGCAGGAGGAGCTAGTTTTTTCCGGCTCTCTGTCGTCGGCAGCTGATGTGACAAGAACGTTTGTGAGGAGCAGTCGCAGGAAACGCGAAGAGGTGCCATATTGCTCAGCGTTCAGCGATCGTTTTGCAGAGGAACCGAGTTGCTCAGCCGGAGACCAAGCCACGAAACCACGTGAACCATTTGCTTAGCCGCTTAGCCCTTTTGGCCCGTAATGTCTTGTAGTTGCCATGGCATCGCTCTCCTACTATGCGGGAGGTGAATGGCTGAATTTCCCTTACGGCAGTGAGCCCCGAAAGCCAAAGATCCAAGTCCTCCATGCGACCAAGGAGCTGGTAAAGTTCACCCTCAGTGAGACAGACGTGAGCGTGGCGAATGCCTTAAGGCGCGTGATACTGGCCGAGGTGCCAACCATGGCCATCGAGATTGTCAATATTGAAGAGAACGACACAGTTCTCTTTGACGAGTTCATCGCTCACAGAATGGGCTTGATACCCTTGTCTAGCCATGGAGTTGGGGACATTCCGCCAGATGGCGGAATGCTGGAGTTCAAGGACTGCAACTGCTTTGATGGCTGCCCTTACTGCACAAGGGAGTTCAGGCTCGATGTGACAAATCAAGAAGACAAAGTTCTTTCCGTTACGCATTTTGATATTCAGCAAGACACGCCTCAGACTCGAAAGTTTGAGCGACCAGAGTGGCCACACTTCAAGAAGGTACGTTGCTGCCCTTTCCGTGATCCCACGCTCGACGAAGATGCGGATCACAAAGAGAATGGCATCATTATCGCCAAGATGAAGAAGGATCAGAGCTTAAAGATGATCTGTACAGCCCGCAAAGGCATTCCAAAGTATCACTCCAAGTGGATGCCAGTAGCAACGTGTGTTATGAATTATGAGCCTATTGTGACGGTGAACGCAGAAGTCGCTGCAAAGCTTACACTTGATGAAAAGCTAGACTTCGTGCAGTCGTGTCCTCGAAATGTTTTTGCTCTTGACATCGAGGATACCGTTGAGGTGGCCAGATATCGCGACTGCATATTTTGTGACGAGTGCACAACCAAAGCCAGACTGCTCAACAAGAGAGACCTTTGCACAGCAACCATGGACACGTCTAAGTTCCACTTCACAGTTGAGGCTGTGACATGCGATGGGCCACGAACGGCTGTGGATGTCGTCCGTGCTGCACTTCGAATTCTTGACTACAAGCTTTCACTCTTTCTGAAGGATGCGTATGGAGATGACATCCCAGATTACTTGCCGTTGGAACCGACGGCGCGTGAGCGAACGGGCCTGTAGGCAGACAGTGAACCTGGCTGTAACGGGCAAAAGGCACCAAAAAGGCACCACAATCCCCATCCAGTACCCTGGAACAAGACAAGAAGCCCGAGGTGGACAAACCAAGGCAGCCGCAGGCACTTGGCAACTCCTCCACCTTGCGATTGGCAGGTGCCGACGGTGGCAACATCTTCCTGTTGGGAACCAAGATGACATCATGAACGAAAATCTTCTTGCAGATCTTCGGAGCATTTCGGAGCTCTCATAGTCTGTGAAGTGCTGTGGAACGTTTTGTGAAGCTCAGGACGTGTCTGCGCATCCGATTCGAGGAGCGGGGCAGTTGGTCCAAAGCCCTCGAAGATCCCCCACTGCAGGCTGGTCAGCTTGGAGTAGAGGTTGAAGATGGTTGAAGCAGTTTCAGTGGATGCAAAAAATCACCACGAGGCGAGATCACGTGACAGCGACACCGTGGAAGGCCCGGCTTTTGCGTTGGTTTTGCCACGCTGTGGTGGCTGTGTAACTGTCCGGCACCAGAGATCATGCAAACCGACTGGCAAGCAGGTGTGGTATCTGCAGGCGTACCTTCCCAAGTAGCCGAAGCAGGTGCGAGGGAAGAGGTGTCAGGGGCTTCCGAGATTCTGCTAAGGTTGGTTGTTGAAAATTTTACCTCTCGAGCTCTTCCTTGGGCTTGGGCCACGAGCTATTGCGTACCTTCGCAGCCTTCGATTCACCTTCATCGATGTAGGCATCCTAGACCGCAGTCTTACGTAGGCAACAAAAAGAAGGACGGGGACCATGGGTTGCAACATGTCGCGCTTCATCTGAGTCAAGTGGATACGCTTCACAACTCAAGTTGGAGCGGAGAGTGGGTGAAGTGATGGTTGAGATGGAGGTTTACGATATTAGCGGTACCTCAGTGGGGTCCTTGTTACAGGGGTTCCTACTACTTGGGGGTCAAATTTAACAGGCCTCTCATTCTCGCAAACCCCCGAAAGATCCCTGAAGCTGCATTTGCCGATGTTCTATGCTTTGGATTGAGTAGTTTATGAAGTTTACGGGAGAGTTGTTTGGCAGGTCATAGGAGTTGCGAGACCCAAAAACAAAGACAGCCACGAGCAAGCAGAGTCACAAGGTTCGGCTCCCTGACGACCATACCACCCCAACCGAAACCCTCGACCCCCGAAAACCTACACGAATCTGACTCGGCCGTAAAGTTCTGAACCCTGCAAGTGACGGAAGCGAGTCCTTGTGTCTCTCGCGATGGTTCTTGTTTAGGTTTCGTCAGGAGTCGTGTTCCAGTTTTTTATCGAGGCTTTAAGGCCGCCGGGCCTGTCTTAATTTTGCTCGTCCGCACTAGCACTAGCTTGGCGTGCCCAGAGTAGGGCTTGGGGTGTTGCAGCTTGCAGGGTTTGCAGTTTGCAGGCGGTTTTCAGCTTGTCTGGGTCTTTGCCACGTATCAGTGTGGCCCTAGACAAGTACAGGACTGGATGTCATGTTGCAGTGCTGTTAGGTTTCGATCCACACACAGAGGCGGTTCGCCCAAGAGCGCATGCACACCGAGCCACGCCAAGAAGGACTCAGCAAGTCGACTTATGTCGTCGATACCTTCACGCGCCGATGTCCATTTGCGAAGGACAAGTCGCCGACCTTTTGGCGCGGGCTTACAGTGCCCGTGAGGTGGGGCGCTTAGGTGAAGACAGATAAGAAGAGTCGCTTCATAGCGAAGTTGAGTGGGGAGCTCACATTGCTGTGAGAGGTTAGATGACGAGTCTTCGAGCAGCAACAGCAGCCCAAGCCCGCGCAAACTGCGCAGTAAGTTGTGCCATCTGGCCTTTGGCCACACACTCAGGGCGTTGCATATTTTAGCCGACTTGTTTCATTAGGCCTAGGCCTAGGCATTCCAAGATTCACAGTGATGCAGGCTACGCGAGTGAGACCTTGCTTCTGCAGCAAAGCAGCGTGATTTCCAGTGGTTTTTGGGGAAGAGCTCTGGGAGGCCCGATTCTGATTGTTTAGTATCGTTTCGTGAACGCTGCTTCGGTTTATTTACGATGCCAAGTGTGCCTTGGACAAGGCAACGACGTTGCCGGAAAGCATCCCCAAGCACCCTCAGAGTTTCCATGTGGAGGTGGGCGGTGCCAGAACTTGTGCATTGTGCGATCCTCTGTTTCCTCTGTTTCTGCGAGGCGTGGCAGTGACCGCAAAGCCGCTGAGGCACTCGATTTGTGCTTCGTACTGCTGTCGGCCGATCTTGTGTGCAGATGAGAATGCAAGAGTCTTGCAAGATGTGTGCAAGAGACCATCGTTGAGGCCGCTGAGAGGTCAGGCCAGCCGGCCAACTCGCGGCCTGCCGTCCGCGCGGGCTGCGTACTACTTCGAGCTTGAGGTCCTGAAGCTGCTCAACCGTAAGTGACTCCAAGCGGGAAGACAGTGATTTGCAAGCAGTTTCGCAGGTGCTGGAGACAGATCCCGAGACCACCAACGCCTTGTCGCCAGAACCTCACGTTGCCAACGAGAGTTTGACTTGCGGCAAAATGAGCGCTCAATGGATGATAGGTTCCTACTGGAATTCACGTGGACTGCATGAAGAAATGCAAGCACTGCATTTTCTCGAAGGGGCTGGAAACGAGAGGAGGTGACATTGCGAAAGTCATGTTTGATGAATGTGTGTGGTGCTCTTCGGTGCTCTTCGGTGCTCTTCATGGAATAAAGCAATGAAATTCAATACACGGCAAATGGCAAAGGAGCCTAATACCAGTTTGGGCAAATATCCATTTGCTGAAAACTTACTTACGAAGATTATGAATGATAGAATGAGCATGACCCTTGGATTTTGATGAACCTGCCTCGAGGCTGGGCTACTGCTTCTTCGCAGGGAAGAAGCCGCAGGCACGGCTAGATAGCTGGCACTTGACACACGTCATTCAGAAGCTCTGGCAAAGCGGAAGGTGTTTTTCTTTGGCCAGTTGAGTGTCACTGGCGGTCTCATAGCGATTGGGGACAAGACAAGTTGCGAGGCGACTGTTTCGTACAAGGATACGGGTGTAGTTGAGGCACAAACTGTAGTTGCGCTGCCTCCGCAGACATGCGTTCTCGTACAAGGCTTGAACTTGAACTCATCAGTGGCAACATGTTTCGCATGGGCACTTTGAAAGGAAGATGTTTCTAGAACTAAATGCTGGCACCTCCGTTCTGAGCAAGGATGATACAATCATCTTTGTGGGAATCTCTCTGAGATCTCCATGTGGATAGAAGAGTAGGGTAAAATCTGAGCCAATGTCTGCCTCAGCTGCGCTTGGATCCGAATCTGGCTGTGTTGGATTGGTTGTGCCGTTGTCCATGTGCCTGCACGTAGCACTACTCAGAAGATGCTGCTATTGCATGACATTTGTCTGAGACACTTGCCGCAGAGGCAGGTGTCATGCTGGGTTGGAACGATAGACCCAATCCTGCACTTCGAGCAAGGACGACAACTCATCTTTGTGGGAATCTCTCTGAGTTCCCCATGCGGATAGAAGAGTAGGGTAAAAGCTGAGCTCATGTCTGCGACAGCCTCGCTCGGATCGGCTGTGTTGGATTGGTTGTGCCGTTGTCCATGTGCCTGTGGTGCACTCGAACTATGCACGTAGCACTATTCAGAAGATGCTGCTATTGCATGACATTTGTCTGAGACACTTGCCGCAGAGGCAGGTGTCATGCTGGTTGCAACGATAGACCCAATCCTGTACTTCGAGCAAGGACGACAACTCATCTTTGTGGGAATCTCTCTGAGTTCCCCATGCGGATAGAAGAGTAGGGTAAAAGCTGAGCTCATGTCTGCGACAGCCTCGCTCGGATCGGCTGTGTTGGATTGGTTGTGCCGTTGTCCATGTGCCTGTGGTGCACTCGAACTATGCACGTAGCACTATTCAGAAGATGCTGCTATTGCATGACATTTGTCTGAGACACTTGCCGCAGAGGCAGGTGTCATGCTGGTTGCAACGATAGACCCAATCCTGCACTTCGAGCAAAGACGACAACTCATCTTTGTGGGAATCTCTCCGAGTTCGCCATGCGGATAGAAGAGTAGGGTAAAAGCTGAGCTCATGTCTGCGACAGCCTCGCCCGGATCGGCTGTGTTGGATTGGTTGTGCCGTTGTCCATGTGCCTGTGGTGCACTCGAACTATGCACGTAGCACTATTCAGAAGATGCTGCTATTGCATGACATTTGTCTGAGACACTTGCCGCAGAGGCAGGTGTCATGCTGGTTGCAACAATAGACCCAATCCTGCACTTCGAGCAAAGGACGACAACTCATCTTTGTGGGAATCTCTCCGAGTTCCCCATGCGGATAGAAGAGTAGGGTAAAAGCTGAGCTCATGTCTGCGACAGCCTCGCTCGGATTCGGCTGTGTTGGATTGGTTGTGCCGTTGTCCATGTGTCTGTGGTGCACTCGAACCATGCACTTCACGCTATCACATGCAGAGAAGCATGTCGGGCCAGGACGATCTAGTCTCTGTGGGAATCTCTCTGAACCTGAGATGAAGACGCGAGAGTAGGGTAAAAGCTGAGCTCAAATCAGTGGCAAGTTCTGCCTGGACAGAAGATGCTGCTATCACACGACCCATCGCTGAGATACTTGCCGTAGAGGCAGGTGTCATGCTGGGTTGCAACGATAGACCCAATCCTGCCCTTCGAGCATGGACGACAACTCATCTTTGTGGGAATCTCTCTGAGTTCCCCATGCGGATAGAAGAGTAGGGTAAAAGCTGAGCTCACGTCTGTGACAGCCCCGCTCGGATTCGGCTGTGTTGGATTGGTTGTGCCGTTGTCCATGTGTCTGTGGTGCACTCGAACCATGCACTTCACGCTATCACATGCAGAGAAGCATGTCGGGCCAGGACGATCTAGTCTCTGTGGGAATCTCTCTGAACCTGAGATGAAGACGCGAGAGTAGGGTAAAAGCTGAGCTCAAATCAGTGGCAAGTTCTGCCTGGACAGAAGATGCTGCTATCACACGACCTATCGCTGAGATACTTGCCGTAGAGGCAGGTGTCATGCTGGGTTGCAACGATAGACCCAATCCTGCACTTCGAGCAAGGACGACAACTCATCTTTGTGGGAATCTCTCTGAGTTCCCCATGCGGATAGAAGAGTAGGGTAAAAGCTGAGCTCATGTCTGTGACAGCCCCGCTCGGATTCGGCTGTGTTGGATTGGTTGTGCCGTTGTCCATGTGTCTGTGGTGCACTCGAACCATGCACTTCACACTATCACATGCAGAGCTGCAGAGAAGCATATCGGGCCAGGACGATCTAGTCTCTGTGGGAATCTCTCTGAACCTGAGATGAAGACGCGAGAGTAGGGTAAAAGCTGAGCTCAAACCAGTCGCAAGTTGTGCCTGACATTTCGCTGAGATACTTGACGCAGAGGCAGGTGTCATGCTGGTTGCAACGATAGACCCAATCCTGCACATCGAGCAAGGACGACAACTCATCTTTGTGGGAATCTCTCTGAGTTCCCCATGCGGATAGAAGAGTAGGGTAAAAGCTGAGCTCATGTCTGCGACAGCCTCGCTCGGATCGGCTGTGTTGGATTGGTTGTGCCGTTGTCCATGTGCCTGTGGTGCACTCGAACTATGCATGTAGCCCTACTCAGAAGATGCTGCTATTGCATGACATTTGTCTGAGACACTTGCCGCAGAGGCAGGTGTCATGCTGGTTGCAACGATAGACCCAATCCTGCACTTCGAGCAAAGACGACAACTCATCTTTGTGGGAATCTCTCCGAGTTCCCCATGCGGATAGAAGAGTAGGGTAAAAGCTGAGCTCATGTCTGCGACAGCCTCGCTCGGATCGGCTGTGTTGGATTGGTTGTGCCGTTGTCCATGTGCCTGTGGTGCACTCGAACTATGCATGTAGCCCTACTCAGAAGATGCTGCTATTGCATGACATTTGTCTGAGACACTTGCCGCAGAGGCAGGTGTCATGCTGGTTGCAACGATAGACCCAATCCTGCACTTCGAGCAAAGACGACAACTCATCTTTGTGGGAATCTCTCCGAGTTCCCCATGCGGATAGAAGAGTAGGGTAAAAGCTGAGCTCATGTCTGCGACAGCTGCGCTTGGATCCGGCTGTGCTGGCGTCGTTGTACAGATGCATGCATGTGGTGGTTGTTAGTTGGATGTTGTTGGTGTTTTGTTTGTCTTTTTAAAACTAGTCTGCCTGTATACTTGTACAGAGGCATCACCAAAGGCATCACCAAGCAGCGACGATTTCCAGCAGCCTTTGCTTTGCCTGCGAGGAGCCGCTTCCGCGAACTGCCACCGAGTTGCCTGCTCCCCACACAGAGAGCTTTGCAAACGACTTCTCGGACAAATTTGCCAGCGAGTCACCATACATGCCAGACGGTTTCGGCACAAAGCTCTGATTCGAGGCCTGGTGCCTTTGTTCTTGGAGGTACGAAACCCGCTTCCGTCTCAAAATGAGTCGTCTCTCGTCTGCTCCGAAGCAGCTCCGTCTCACGTGGGCTGGGCTGCTTGCATTCATCGAGCTCCATAGTGAGTCATTGAAGCTGTTTTTAAGTTGTTTCTGTGCAGGGAGCTGTTGATGAACACGAAGTTGCCTTCCCTGCAACATGTGCAATGGACAGGGGAGTTGCCGAAGGCTCACTTTGGCGGCACGGAAATTGGCAGGCATGGCCAGCCACTTCAATGTTCTTGTGTTCTGGTGGCTCCCCGAAACAATGCTGCAACTGCGATCCTTTGCTTGACAGCTCTTTGGAATGGCGGCCTCTGATCCACGTTCACGAGGGAAGCCGTATCGGCGCACTCCTTGAGGCATGGGATGGATAGAGTCAAGCATTGGAGGCTTGCATGATGTTTTTGCCATGGCAACAGGTGAGAGACTTGGTGAGTGCCGCCACCCCGGAACTGACTTGATGGCAAGCTACTACCGGCTGAGAATGTTCCGACTTACGGAACCACCAGGGCTTGCGCGAGCTGCCGGTCTTGCGGGTTTCCATCTTCCAGGACAGCACGTTGAGGACAGAGGCCGGCTTAGGTGAACTTGCGTCCTCGCAGGAATACATTGTGTCAGATGAATCGTATCATCGAATCTCAGCACATGTGCGCACATGTCGTCGCTTCCGGTAGCAGGAGACAACCGAGACAAAGAGATACTAACCACTAAGCACATCGGATTGGAGATTCGCTCATGAGCCACTTATGCGGCTTTGACAGCATCTACATATCATTTTTGAAGGTCGAATAGGGCGTATGGGAAAAATCTGAGAAGAATCGCAGCCAAATTCTTTCGCTAGTGGCCCGAAGCGTGGCCTAGCTGTCGGCAGCTTTCGACTTGTGGAGGCCTCCATTTCCCCGTCAGCGCTGTCATCCTTGACGCAGGCATCTGTATTCTCTACATTCTCACAGAACTTGTTTGGGACTTTGGACGAGTGGCTTGTCTAGCTTCTTCGAAGGAAGAGCAGGCTTCGGTCCTGGCCGCGGCCGCAGGGCAGAGGCCGCACGCTCTTGCGGAGGACAGGCCCTCAAGTGTTGTGAACTGCTCGTGCGGCATGCCCCGGCATGGCCCATGGCCAAGCAAGAGTTTGCCTGATGCTGTGAACTCAGGTTCGTGGCAACATTCGGAGCCTCCGTCTCTGTACAGAGGTCAGGCTCTTAGCTTGGAAACCAGGGTCTGAAGCAAAAGCATGGATGACGGGGCCTCCTCCAGCAAAGGTCAACGAGCCGCCTTTGCTTCGCTGAGCTTTTAGTCTTTGCTGCTTTAGCGAGCCTTTTCGATGCGGACCATTGTTGAAGGCCAGAGCACGGCACTTTGAAGAAGTGGCCGGTGTTTTGATTGCCGCTCCTCATGTGATAGGCGTTGCCACGAGGTGCACGTCACGTTTTTCAAGCCCTTAGCGAGCTTCAAACCCGAGGCTTGCGCCCTGCAGGCGCTGCGAAGCGCCGCATGTCTAGAGTCCAAGAAAAGAATTTAAACCGGGCTGCCACCACGTGCGGCTTGCGCACTCCTTTGCCGGCAAAAGCATGTTGCAACATCCGGAGCAGGAAGAGATGTGATGTTGGAGGCTGTCGTCCTGCCCCGCCGGCCCAGGTGTCCTGGATAGCTTTCACATGTTCCGACATCCCAGCGGAAAGCCCAAGGGCATTGGTGTCCTGGGCTCAGGCAGAACATGGCAGAACCTTGTGACGATGCGTACAGCAGCACGGGTGTGCCCGAAGCGAACATCTCAGATCGTCACGTTCAAAGACCCACAGGCGGCCACTGAGGCAAGCGAACTTGCGGGTAGTATACCGATTACACCGGCACTGCTGTCTTTACTCCTGCCATGTGCATTGATGTGCCTTCGATCTCGTGTTGTTCGTTTCGAGCTTTGCGAGCATCGATTGCATAATATTACATAGCCCAGCATAGCTTTGCGTGGAGGTCCTGAAACAAGGGCTTGAGATCGAGGGATGGCCCCTGTACCTGAGGGAGGCAAGGAGCACGTTCTGGCTCTTCTGGCTTTTGGGGCTCTTCTGGCTGATCTGGAGAAGCACACGCAGGCGGAAGATCGGGGCGAGCAACGCGTGCGAAGCTCAGACAAACCACATTTGAGCACCTGATTGCCTCCACCAGAAGCATGTCAGGGCGCAGTTGCTGCATCTTCGGAGAGAGATTATTGGTCTTCGTGCCCTCACCAGTGCGTTCTGCTTGCATCAGGCAAAGTGTTCAATTTGATAATTTGATGCGCAAGCTCGTTCTGAAAGCCCCAGGTACCAAGCAGAATGGGACTCCCCTGCTGAAGTTGACCCTGGAAAGGTCCCTGCAACATGTTGCAGCTCGCACTTGCATGGTCGGAAGTGTTCGCTCCAATTGTCCACGTCTCCTGCGAAGTCTGGCGGTGAGTCCAAGGATTTATGAAGGCTCCTCCAAACGCTTTCTGGCTTAAAGCGGCCAATAAGGGCTTGAGTACATGTGAGCACATGCAGTTCAACGTTGGCATCGTGCGGCATCGCAGCAGATCGATGGAACATATTTTGAGGATCTGAGCCTTTAGGACAGGCCAGACGGCTGTATTCCAAGTTAGCTGAACGCGGTTTGGGAGTGGCTTGGGCAGCATGAGCCGCGGGCTGAGCTCAGCTGGATCATTACATATCACTACGACGAGCACTCTGCAGTTGCTTCCTAAACCCCATTTATTCTAGCAAACCTTGGCAAACCTTGGCAAACCTGGCATCATGCGGTGCAGAGGGGCAGTGGCTGAGGTGACGCGCAGTATGGTCGTGTTGTGGCTGCAGAGGTCTCTGAAGTGCCCACCTGAGGCAGCGACGTGCAGCGCATTGCAATGCAGTGCAGTGCAGCGGAGTGCATTTGTGACCCGTGTTCTAGCACTCTCTAGTCTGCCAGATTCTCGGCTTCAGAGCGCGGAGCCAAGTTTGTGCATGTCACAAGCGCGACCTTCGCCCAGGCAGCTTTGAACAGCGCATCGGCCGAGCATCAGAAGTTCTCCGGAGGTGTGGCCTCAGCATAGACATAGAACACCATAGGACACAGTCCCACCGAACAGCAGGCAAGCGATGCTCTTGCAGGTGCAGGTGCCGACAAGTTCTCATCGCCATTTGCGTTCTCTCAAGCTGCCAGGGTCACAGGAAGGATGGACCCCACGCTGTTCTGATTTGCATCTTGCATTGTGATAAGGTTCCGGGATGCCAAAATTGTTGGCGTTCCTGGTTGAGGCTGTAGGGACTCAAAGGCGTCAGCTAGCAGCTTCAGGTACAGCAGCCCAAAGTTCGTGACCAGTACGACTCCTGAAAGCCCTGTGACATCAACCGCAAGCATTCGCACGCCCTTGACCTGGGTTGCCTGGCAAATACATCAAACTTCAGCCAAGCCAACCCACCAAGCCTTTGATTGGCCGACATTGCAAAATGTGTGGCAACCGGTGCCGTATGTGACGGGTTGCCAAGGGTGAAGAGCTGAATCATCAAGCTTCTTCGCCAAAGCCTGTTCCATCGTACCTGGGCGGCATTGATATTATTATCCGATGCGAGTTACGACTTGCTTTCTCATCATGAAACTTGACAGGTACACTGCTGAGATCCCTCAAGCCCAGACGATGGGCATGCCTGGCCAGCAGGCTCTAGCTGAGCTGTGCCGACTGCCTGAAACCCCCGAAATCTCGGCGCTTTTGCTCAGGTGGTCCACGTTTCCTGGTCATCCTACCAGGCTGGGCCAGGCGGCCAAATGCCGGCCTCGATGATGCATCCGCCGATGGCTTCAATGGCCTCCGCTCCGATGTATGCCATGTGCCGACCCCACCATGCCCTGAAGATTCTGCCTCACAACGCCTTGCGCGCATCCTCATCGGTTTTGCTGTACAGCTCAATGCTGTAAGGCCGGCAGCTGCGCCGTGTCAGCCTCCAGGCGGACCTTTGTTGTCTGCTTGGGCAAGCATGGGCAAACCCTGAACTTCAGCTTTTCGCAAAGTTCGCTCTGTTCCAGGTTGCATGCCGGGGCAGCCACCGTCACTAGTGGCAACTTGCTTCAACGCGTGTGAGTGTGCATGCAGGCCCTTTGTGAAACTTCAAGGGCAGCCCCCCGCCAACACCCAGAATTCTACTGGAATTGAACAAGTAAGGTAGAAGGCTGGCTGTCAAAGCGCGCCGAGGATTTCGGGAAGGTGGCGTCAGCTGAAGTGCGCTGAAACGGCGGTTAAGCTGTTTCCTTTTGAGCATTCTCCTGGCGCCATTGTCAGACTTGGATGAATCGCTGGTTTGTGCTTCACAGCAACGGCGCACCTGGCTTACTCACGGCATCTCACGGCGGGTTGTGGGCTTTCCTACCCATGGAGTGAGCCATCAGAAGGCTTCGAAGTTCAAGCAGCTATAGCTCAGGTCTTGAGTTACAGCAAGGACTGGGCCGGGCAACTCATACAGTTGCAGCATGGGGCGTCGACAGGGGGAGCACTACTAGGGATGGTACAATCGGTGGAAATCTTGTGCCTCATGGAACAGGAGCAGACCGGCAAGGACGCCAAGCAGATATTTCTGGACGGGTCAACTCAGGTTGGAAGGGCTCTTTTGCATATCATGACATTGTATGCTTATAAAGGTAACTGATGTGGATGCTTGAGGTCCGGGTCTTCAGTCAAGCCATGACAGATGAGGTTGGTTGACTTGAAATACATTTCGCGCCTGCTCCCCAAGTGCTCACGACCAGGGCCGCCGCGCGGGTCTGAAGCGAACCTTCGGCTTGGAGCTCTACCAAGGCCGAGTGCTGGTCCGAGGGTTGTATCGCAATCCCCCGCGCGTGGCGCGCGTAGGCGGCTATCGTTTGGCATGAGCCCCAACCTGCGCATTCTTGAAAGCAAGGGCCGAAGCCGCCGACTAGGGTGCAGCCGGTTAAGTGTGCTACCTTGATCCTGATCATTCCTTCCGACTCAGCGCAATTTGCGGAGTTTGACTTAGCGCAGGATGGCTTAGCCATGTTTGACATGTGAAACAAACACAGAGCCAACGGGCGAAGTTAGTTTGATCGACGCAGAGGTCATGATAGCAGACCCACTGACTAGTTAGTTGAGGTATTAAGAGGCGACGCAGCTTCAGAGAAGGAAGAGTGCAAACAGTGCAAACTGCGGACGGGCCGGAAGGGCTAGATCAAGTTCACTCTTCACTGGACCTTTGTGCAGGCCAGGCTTCTACGCCAGACGAGTCACGGGCGTCAAATAGTGCTGGTGTATCAGCGCGTTCAAGCCTCTTAGGTAAACTCGTAGGGTTTATGTGCAGCAGTAAACCCAAGCATCTCTTTGGACAAACAATGACCGGCCGTGGGAGCCCAGTTTTGGAGCCAAGGTTTGAGCGGGAAAGCGGCCAGTTTTTCACGCAGCATCACACAGCGCTTTGCAAGATGCAAGGGGCGCGATAGGAAATTATAGAAAACACAGGTTTCGTTGTGTCGACCCAACATCAATCTTTTCAGTGTTGGTCCAGGACCTGGCAGGCGTACGTGGTACCTGGATCCAGGGTCGAAAGACAAGTTCTTTGCTCAGCAATGCGGTTGGATCTGTGGCAATAGTGTGGCACTGGTCAATTTGTTGACGTCACTAGGAATGCTTGTTTTTGAGCTGCCAGACGCGACCTTTGGATGTCGCAACTCCAGATGGTCCTTGGCCAATTCAAGGGCCCAAGACTTATTTCCTTTCCACTTGTCTTCTTGTCGCCCAACTTATATAGGGTTCCAAGCCATAACCAGTTCTGCTTATCTTTAGCCATTGTCGCCAGTCTTCCTTTCCATTTGCGCCCGAAGTTTGAGGTCCTGGCCAGGGATATGCGTAACGTGATGCACCTCTGACGTGGATGAGTAGGTTGCCAGATCAAGCTTGGCGTGGGGGTTCCATGCTCCAGCGGTATTGGCGTCCTGCACTTAAGGTGCAGGATGAGCTGTGGGCCTCCCTGTGCAGATATCCTGTACATCTCGCGGCGAAAGTTAGTGAGAGCTCAACGTCAGAGCCGTATCGGTTCAGGTTAAGCCTTGGAACAGATTCGTGCTCTCGTTTTGCATCTGCACGCAGCGTGGTGCAAAAAACAGCTAGCTGCCCATCACCGTAAAGCTGTTGAGCTGGTTTGCCCAGCCTGATGTAGCAGTTTTTGAACTATGTACATCTATCATCATCCATACAATATCGCTGTTTGTGTCCCTGCTTGCAGAGCATCTTCTTTGCGAACGTGCCTTTCTTGTCGAGGGAGATCGATCTGAAACGAAGGCTTGCGTGCTGTGAGCAAGTGTCATTGCAATGTGCCTTTCTTCCTGGGCAAATCTGAGCAAACATTGCCGCCCTTTCAAGGTTTGCACAAGTTGGTCTCATCAACTCTTTCCAGCTGTTCAAGAGACAGGCGCGCTTCTGTCCGTCACCACGCGCGCAGATGCCGCAACCAGTGCCAATGGGTCAGGATGGAAGCTCTAGAGGCATGGGCATCGTTGAGTACGTCACGACTTCGGCCGCAACAAACCAAGCACATGCCGTGGCGGTACAGCGTGGTACTTGCACAGTATCATCAGATATGCTTGCCCTGTGAGGCCCGACGTGCTTGTAACACCCTGAGTGAGGCAAACATCGATGGCAGGCAGCGTGTGGGTTCCATAGAGACATATTCGGCGCTGTCTGCATGTATTGGTGCGTCTGCATTGGCGGACTGTGTGTGTGTGTGAGCGTGTGTGAGCGCGTGTGTGAGCGTGTGTGTGAGCGTGTGCAGGCATGTCCTTATCCAGCCTTACAACAGACAAGGCTACGGTTACAGTGGCTACTGAGGCTGAAGGGGGGTTGTCTTTTCCCTGGTGGGGCCAGATTTTCGGAGCTGTGCCGCAGGCAGCGGACCAGGTTCCTCCTCGACAGCTGAGTTTTTTAGAGTGGCGGGGGAGTGGATGTAGTGGCTAGAGATGGTCGTAGACATGTGAATTTCATGTGAATCTCACGTGAACCTGTCGTATTCAATAAGGCAGCGCTGGCAGAGCTTTTGTTTCCAGCTGCGGATAGATTTATGCCGCACGGCTCCACACGCTGTAGTCTGTTGTGAATGTCTGCGTGAAGCTACGCGGGCGAGCATACCTGCAGCCACGTGCAAAACAGCTTCACACGTGCTGTGCATTCTTTCTTCACTATCCAATCAGGTTTCTCCCGGTCTAGTTTCGCAGGTTCGTCGGGCTATGAGGACTGCTTGGACCAGCCCTGATCTCAGTCTCAGACCAGAGCTGAGGGACAATGGGGGAAAAAAGACATGGGAAAAGCAACACTTCTTGGCCAAGGCATACATCTCCTCAAGACCTCGTTGCTCTGAGAACCGCCGGCTCATGGGCTGAACGGTGCGCTTCTCAGAACAGTTTGTGCTTCCTCTCAAAGCTAGGTCTCCGTCATGGCTTCGTTCGCTGAGGTTAGTCGGGGAGGAGCCGACGGTGTCCAATGCATCTGAGACAGCTTGAGACCGCTCTAAACTTGGGACATGATCTTGGGCCAAATGTGTTCTCTTCTCTGCTGCGAGTATCTCGGTGTGTTCCTCTTTCCACACAGGTGTAGCAGGGCAGCTGGCACGCTGTGGGCATTCCTCTGTAGTCGAAGGCTTGCCAAAAGGAGAACTCATAAAAAGGTACTGAAACGCCACACTCGGCTCTTGAGCCTTGCGGGCACATCTTGGCATCGCTGGCGACTGCAGGGAGCTCCAGTTTCAATCTCAAGGCTTGTTGCGCAGCCACTTCCTGTGTTTCCAGAGGCAGCTGTGCCTAATTTGGCATGCGGCGCCGAGAGTACAAAAACACACACATATATATATATATATATGTATATGCATACACACTGAGACGCACACTGACAGACACTGCAGAGCACGTGACGGAACCAGGCCTACCACGTATTCGAAGTTGTGCACCCTCCTTTGGACTCTTGTTGGGCTTCTTGTTGTAGTTGTAGCTCCTGCAGGTGCAAAAGCTGGCGCAAGATTTGTATTCAACAGACTTGAACTCATCGGCTGAAGCGCGTGTTGCTCAAACCGCGTACATCCTCTCCGGATTTGCCTTCACTTCATGGCTGCTCAGCCAGACAGATCCAGCACTGATTTAGCGCTTTAAGGTGCTTTGAGTTGGTTCGCTTCGCGAAAGCTAGGATCGCATGCGAAAGCGAGGTCACCATGCGCAGATGACATCCGGGCTGTCACAGGCCAAGAATGGCTTTGTTGACAGCCCACCCGCCTGCCACTCAACGCGTGACATGGTGTTCGCATGGTGTGCATGTGGCGTTCACAAGGTATGTGTCCAGGCGACACATGAAAACGGCTTCATAGCACTGTGCCAAGGAGGTCGACGTGGATGCTTCGATTATAGCGCTGGAGGTCCATGGTCTTGAAGGGCGCACATTTCTGGGCCTCTGGTCCACTGGTGCTGCGAAACACATAATCCAAAATATCCAAAGCCAATGCAAAGCAGGTGCCTCAACTTGATTTCCAGGCCTCCTTCAGCAAGCAGCTGCAGGCTGCGAGCAGCCCAGAGAAAGAAGGACCCCTCCCCTTTGAATGACAGACATGTACCATCATGTACCATGCTCCGTGCTTGCCGAAGTCGCTTGAGTTCAGACCAGTTGGAGTGTAAAGGGGTTTGGCAGAGTTTTTTGACAAGAATCAGCTCGGACCGTTGCAAGGAGACCTGCTTCGTGCTAGACACGATAGCCCGACCTTGGACGAGATAGAGGAGTATGAGATTGAAGAGGCGCACCGCCAATCTGTGTTTCGCAGTGTTTCGCAGTGTTCCGCAGACTTCGCAGAGTTCGCTTCGCAGTGTTTCGCAGCCCCACAGTCTCCACGACATTCGTCTTCACACAAGGGAATTGCTTGCACACATATTTTCACGGAGTTTATGCCGCGCCTCCTGGAGCTGCCGGAGGTCATTGGTCCCAGAAATGGGGACAACTTCAAGGAGGCCAAAAAGTCCGACAGTGTGATTCGTGCACAGCACATGTGCCCGACGTGCCTGCACGTAGTGTGACTGACTGTGGTTCGCTGTGGTTCGCCAGCGGTTTTGCTGTGATCTGTGACCGTTCTGTGACCTCCAGGTGCCAGTAAGTCCGAAAACGACACCCACAAATCCACCGAAGAGTCCACCAAGTAGACTTTTCACTGGAACCACTCCAAAGGGTCCGAGCCCGAGCTGCCTTAGCTGCCTTGGGCTCAAAATGCATGAGGTACCAAAGCTTCACACCGTTTCAGGACACTTTTTTTAAACCAATCTGCGTCGGCAGTTGCTGCTTCGGCTCCCAGCGCGTGGGCCCTGCTGTACCTGCAAAGCATTCTTCGGGCGGCGAATTTCCTGGCAGCCAAGCTTGCAAGAGCTCGCATCTTGGACTCTTCTGGATTTTGCAAAGCCCATAAAGCCCTTTTCTCAGGACTGGGGCAAGGCATACGCACTATGGTTCAGGCTTACCAAATGTTACCCCCAGAAGAGCTGATGCAGACTTGCAATTGTACGATTTGACCAGTTAGTACGACTCTTATGGGACAGCAACCAATGAATGGGAGAGACGTGGTATGCTACAGAAGGAATGTAGAAAGGCTAATTTATGTGTTGCTCCGGGCTGATAGCGCAAATTAGGCCTGGGGACTGAAAGTTGCCCTTTCCCCGAGCCTTTTGAGCTGCAAAATGAGGTGAAGATGCTGGCTCGTGATGATCCTCATATCGACGCCCTGCTGCAGGGAGACCAGGGCAGGGTGCCCACAGCAGAGCTTTGGAGATGCCCAAAGTGTCTGGCTGATCGCGTTTTCCTTTCGTTGCCTGTGAAGGAAAAGCTCATCTCGCAGATGACGCTTGAAGAGAAAGCTGGTCAGCTCACAATTTTGGCTGACACTGTCCGGCCGTGCAATCCGGACATCAATCCAGAAGCCACCTGGACGGAAGCTGGTGCACATCCGAACATTAGCGCCGCGAGTCTTTAGCGCTCACGTGCCCATGCCACAACGGCCGGAATGCAGCTATGGTGTTTAGGACACCCGCATGGACCTCAAAAAAAAGGTTCCCGTTCTCTGGTTTTGGTCTCTCCGTGTGCCGAACACAGAGTTGGCGCCAGACCGCCAAAAAAAAGAGCAACACTAAGAGAACTCCTCGGTTCTGCTCCCTGCTCAGGCCAAATCCGAGAAAACACGCGCAAAAAGGTTTCCCCCAAAATGAAATGCTCGGCCAGACTCCTCGCCTTCAAACTCGAGTTCCCCTCACCTTTCAAGTGGTGGAGGACTTGGCGCTGCGTTTCACAAACAGCACGCACGAATGGGTCGCAGCATGTCGCAGCATCAGCGGATGTCTGTTCAAAACGCCTTGTTCCTGTTGAAGTCGACACAGGTTCTCACAATTGCCCATGCATATTTTTCGTATGCTTAGTTCTCCTGACCGTGAACTGGAGGTCAACCATCGACAGGCCCACGAGATGGTGGAGCAAATTCGCAAGAGCCGCGTGGGCTCTCTTTTTAATGGTGTGGGCATCAAGGAGCTTTTGCACGATTTCGAAAGGCTTCTTGTATCGCTACACTCAGTTTGAGTATGTTGCAGCTACGCAGTGCTCTAAGACAGCTGCGGATTATATGAAAAGGAGGGCCGAGAGGCGCAGCGCCTCGCGGTCGAAGAGACCCGGCTGGGCATCCCTCTTATTTTTGGCAGCGTGGCTTGACGGCATGAAGGGCAGACTTGGCGTTAGCATGATATGGCATCGGCTGATGCTGAGCTGATTCTGTAGGATGTCATCCACGGTATGTGGACCATCTTCCCAATACCTCTGGGTGAAGCAGCGAGCTTTGATCCAGAGATGGCCGAGAAAACAGCACGGGCGACGGCCTTGGAGACCACCGCCTCGGGGATTCACTGGACATTTGTCCGGCGCTCAATGCTGTGCATACAGATATCCCGCAAGAAGTCAGACCTGCTCATGTCATGTGACGACTGCAAAGGCACCGATGGTTGATGTCGCAAGGGACCAGAGGTGGGGCCGGGTTGCAGAAGGCTCCGGCGAAGATGTCTTCCTGGGAAAGCAGCTGGGAGTTGCGCGTGTCAAGGGCTTCCAAGGCAAAGATCTGCGAGCTGAGGACAGCCTGCTAGCAACACCGAAGCACTTCGCGGCGTACGGCGGGGTGTCAGGAGGAATGGACTACAATTTCGTGGAGATTTCCGAAGCCTCGCTGCGCGACATACACCTTCCTGCCTTCAAGGCTTGCATCGATGCTGGTGCGCTGACCTTGATGAGTGCCTTTAACGATGTGGCTGGTGTGCCAGCATCAGGCAACCGCTGGTTGTGCACACAGGTTCTGCGCAATGAGTGGGGCTTTAAAGGTTTCATCGTGTCCGACTACACGGCAGACGAGGAGCTTATTTGCCATGGTTTTGCCGCAGATGGACGCGATGCTGCGCGACTTGCATTCAAGGCAGGCGTGGACATGAGTATGCAGAGTGGTCTGTACGTGCAGCACATGGAGGACTTGGTTGCAAAGGGGGATGTCTCCATGGAAGAAGTTGATGAAGGTGTTCGTCGCATCTTGAAGATCAAAAAAGCCATCGGTTTGTTTGACAATCCGTACAAGTGCCTAGATCCGAAGCTTGACGAGCGCCTGGAACAGCTGAGAGCCGATCACGAGCCTTTGGCCAGAGAGGCTGGCCGCAAGTCCATAGTACTTCTGAAAAACAGTGGCAAAGTCTTGCCTCTCAAGAAATCTGGTCAGAAGATTGCATTGATCGGGCCTTTTGCAAGCGACACGCAGAATCTTGAAGGTTGCTGGACAGTGTATGGTGACAAGAAGAGGGCGGTCCCGGTGGATGTTGGCATTCGCAAGGCACTGTCCAATCCTGATGACCTAGAGGTTGTGCAAGGCTGTGACTTCGAGGCTGCAATCGATGGAGGCATTGACAAGGCCGTGGCCGCGGCAAAGAAGGCTCAGGTTGTTGTTCTTGCCGTTGGAGAGCCGGAGAACTTCTCCGGCGAATCGCAATCCAGAACCCAGATCATCATTCCTCCAGCGCAGCAAGCTCTAGCTGAAGCCGTGTCGGCAACGGGAACGCCTGTTGTCGTGCTGTTGCGGACGGGAAGGGCGCTTGCACTGTATGGAGCTGTTCGTGATGCTCAGGCAATTTTGGTGGCGTGGTTTTTGGGCACTCAAACTGGACCTGCCACTGCAGATGTCCTATTCGGTGACTACAACCCTGCAGGTCATCTTCCGGTCAGTTTCCCTGCAGACTCTGGGCAGCAACCTTTGTTCTACAATGCGCCACGGACTGGACGTCCGCAAGGCGACGGGCCTCGTACGTTTAAGGCCAGCTGGAGGGAAACGGCGAGTAAAGCTTTGTACCCGTTTGGCCACGGCTTGAGCTACACCGACTTCTCTTTCACCAGACCAAGTCTCAGCAGCGACAAACTGGCTTGGGACCAGACGCTTCAGGTGACCGCGCAGGCGACAGAGCTTCTTGCTGTGCCTGACTTGTGTGCTTGCTGGTTTCATCACAGATTTGACCACAGGGACTCTCTTTTCCTTTGCCTTGTTGTGCATATGCAGGTCAGCAATACTGGCCACCTGGTGGCATGCTATATCAATGGCCAGTGACCAGTGCCTTTGGACTGCTAAGTCACAGTAAGCTCAGGTCCTGTGGCGGGCGAGAAAGTGGTGCAGCTCTACATCCATGACTGTGTCGCCAGTCGTGTTCGTCCAGTGAGAGAGCTGAAAGCCTTTCAGAAGGCGGGGACAATGCTGGAAGTTGGGGCTCGTCAAGAGCTTTGCCTGTACAGCTGCAGAAGTTGCATTCGCTCGTGTGATTGCTCCAGTTGTGCTTAGGTGCTTCTGAAACCTGGCGAGACAAAGACACTCACATTTCAGATCTCAAGGCCGGAAACTCGCCCACTCAGAGTTTTTACATCTGCGATGGTGAATGCGAAAGCTTTCGACAAGAGGCAAGACCTGGAATTCCACGGGTCTGATGGCAAGCTCCTGGCAGAACCTGGGGAGTTCCATGTTTGGGTCTCTGGCTGTTCAGTCCCCTGGCCTCAGAGATCCTCTTAGAATTCGTGAGTTTCGTGACGGTTGCTTTTGCTTCCAGGGTGTGGGAACCATGTGGAACCATGTGCAACCTGTCAGCTGCAGGCTTCTGGGGAGCCCGCGAAGTTTCATCTGCTCGCGCCATAAGGCCGCAAGGGCGACCAGGGCTGCGGCTCCGAATTCAGAGATCGCCCCGGGCTTCTTCCGGGCGATTCGCACCTTTTGTACAGGTGCAGCCGGTGCAGCATCTTGCAGCCTTGGCTGTGCAGGTCATCAATTCACCATATTGGCTAATAACCACAGAGACTCAGAGTAGCCTCCAAGCAGATCAAGTGCCGCAAGGGGCGCATCTGCAAACTTGCTCTTTTGAGTGCCGGCTCTGCACGACAAAGTCAGTTCGCCAGGCCTTTTGACAAGCTTGCAGGGACAAAGAAGCCATCCAGGTTCCTTCATGGGCAGGTCTCAGCACGAAGCTGCCGCCTGCAAGCTTCACCAAGGTGCAGAATCGCGGCCACGCCTTGAAGGCCATGAAGAATCAACTCGCTACCAATGCGCGTGATGTTCTGGATGTTATGGTGATGTTGGTGTCATGATGATGCACCACTGACTTCGAGGCAAGAAGACGCAGTCCTACTTGGGAAGGCTCCGGAACTTGGGGACGGGGTTCAAGGTTGCAGAAGGTTGCAGGGCGATTTTTGAAAAAGATTTCTTCGACTTGCCCTCTTTAGTCTGGCAACCGGCAGGGTGGCAGGCGCCACAACTGCGGCACGCCTGGCTTGCTTTTGCACGCTCTGGATTGTTGGGTTCACGCATGTTCATGCACAGCCATGCAAGCCCACAGGGCTGTGTCATTCTTCTTGAGCCAATGCGAAGACTTGCAGGTCTTGACTGAGGCTTCCGGGCTTCTGCTGGAAGAGATTTCCGGGTGTCGCGCCCCTGGAGTCCTTGGGGTCCCTTGGGGTGCACTTGCTGTTGGATCTGTTGATCTGCTTATTGGTGGCTTCTGCGAGGTCCCGTCGGCGTGCTGGCCTTGGGGGGAAGCACAGCGCAACTGCAATGTGAAGTCTCACAGCCACACTTCCACACAGCCACACACACACACACACCTTTTTCCCACCTGCTCAGTTGCCAGAATCTGCGAAGGGAGCTCAGAGGCACAGGGGATTTGCTCTTCCGTTGCCTCGTTTTGTGATTCACACAGCTATCCAAAGCTTAGACTGGTCACGCGTGGAAGAGGATTACTGTCTAGAAAAAGGTATATTGCAGAAACTGCTGGAAGCTGTCTTTGTGTGACACCGTATGCTCGAGACTTGCCAGGAAAGCGAGCTTCTCGCAGAAGGCTCCCCGAGAAAGTCAAGCAGCTCTGTAAACATTGACTTGTCAGGAAGAGCGGAACACACTTCGACGCAAACGGATTGAGCATTCATGAGTTTATCATGACATGAACGCTGTGTCCTGACATCGTTAGCTTTCTTGCAGGGGACTCCGACTGAATCAAAGAGCTTCGCCACAACCTCAGGTCAGGCACACGCGTCACCCGCACTCTGAGAGCCCACGGCAAACTGGCCAGACAAGCTAGAACCGAAGCTCACCACAGTGCTTTTGTGATGTTTCTCGGCAGTCACAGGTGGGCCAAAACGTTTTAGTTTGGCTGCTGCCTTCGTTGCTCAAGCCCTGCGCTAGTTTCGTAAAATCGCACTCCAAAGCCCCAAAATCCTCAATCCAATGTTCGATCAAGTGACGTAGTTGCAGAGCTGTCACTGTAGTTTTAAGCCGTGCCAGCATCTGCTTGTTCATGGGCATTTGTTGATTGCCCAAGGCCTCGAATGGGGTGCGCCCACAGAGTTCACAGCTCAGGAGATTGCAGTGAAAAAGCATCAGGTCCGACAGGCTTAGACCATCCATCGACGTTTCAGCATGGCAGACCAGTTCTCACATAGTTCGCCGTGATTGGGGAAACTGTTGTTCACCACTGCCTGCTATCAGTTTGCAGCAGTGTTGCCGTTACAGAGCCGCTTGTTCAGGTGCGGCACGATCAAAGACATTCTTGCTCGTGGACAGGCCGATGGCACGGCATGGCACAGCATGGCACAACGATGCGTCCTTAACGGGTTCAACGGTGCTTAACTCCTTGATTCTGGAGTCCTGGAGCCTACAGCCCAGAACTGGCAGCCACGTAGTCAGAGATTGTGCCCGAAAGTATGCGAAAGGCCGAAGCGAGAGCGAAGGGGCCGAGCAGGTGAGTTTCGGCAACGCTCGGATCCTAAGGAGGTTTAAGTTTCACAAACCTCCGCCTTGCTCGAGATGTCCGCAGAGTGTCCCCAGGCTTAGATGTCCTGCTGGCTACCGACTCCAGTGCTCGGGCTGTGGCCAGTCAGCCGGGCCCACAGGAAGTGTTAAACCTCATTCAGAACCATGATGCAAAGCTTAAACAATGCTTGTCTTATGCCAACCGCGGGGACGCGTGTGCTGTGGCAGCGGCGTTTTGGCTCTGTCGATGTGCCTTCACAAAGTAAAGGATGGCAGATGCTCGCCTGCAGTGTTGGGCTTTGCTTGTGTCCATTGTTGTCTGTACCTTAACCTGGCCACCGATAAGCTTCAGCAGAGCGCATCCAGTCAAGGTCAAAGAGCTGGTCCGCAAAGCCTGCCTTAAGCGCGGCATCAGGCCGGACAGTATAGTTGCAAAGGTCAGCTCGGACGTGGAGACTGCGAGGAAGGCAAATAAGGCCAAGGGCTTACGAGGCACTGTTCGATGTGGCTGCGTGTGGAGAGGACAGCGCAAGGATGAGATCCCATACCGAAGGGACAGCTTGTCCTTGTTCGTGAGCAAAGGGAAAGGAGGTATTGGAAACGCCCTGTCGCCTTTCAATGTGAAGGTTCCGGCTGAGATGATCAAGAGCTGGGTGACGGATGATGGCACGGCTGAAGGAAAGCTGCTACCCATAGATCAGCCACTGGAGCTCGTTTGGCAGGCAGCTAAAGTCGCCAAAGACGAGACGTGGCCTGCTTATTTCGCCCGCCGCAAAAGAATTTACCAGAAAGGAAAGCCTCAGAGGCGATACCTTGACCGCGATGCGGCGATCGCGGGCTCCTGCCTGGGTCTGTCTCGCGAGCTTGTTCAGTATGTGGCCGCCAGGGCTTTCTATTGCAACGCCTACGAAAGAGCTCTCTCCAGTGTGGAGCCATTTCAGCTCCTTGAAGACTTGGTGGCGGAGGGTTTCAATCTCATGCTCTTGGGCCCAGATGGCCACCCGATGTCTGAAGAAGCTGGTGCCGTTTCCGAGGCGTATGAAGATGTATCGCGGCAGTTCGGACATGAACGAGTGTTGGTCGCCATGCTGCGACAAGAGTGCCCGTGGCAGCAGAAACCGTGCTGTTGGCTTGAATGACGCGCGCAGCTGAGCAGACTTCTGTACAGAATGAACGTAGCGCCCGGCATTGCTTGTGCAGCCGAGCCAGTGCGCGTGCAACATGCGCCAGGACTCTCTTTGGCCATGGGGGAAGAAAAGAGGGGACATGCGACTGTTGGGCTCTTGCAACGGATCGCTCCAGCAAGTCACGAAAATTCGCGAAAGCTAGCTCCTTGGAGCTTGAGGGAGCTCCTGTTTGTCGTTCTTGTGTTGGGGGCAACAGCGACTTGAGGTGACCTCTTTCACGGCATCTCAGAAATTTTAGGGGGTGCCCCCGTGACTGAGGATCCCCCCCCCACCTTTAGGCCTGCAGATTGTGATCCAACGTCGGGACAGCAGAACTTGCACAATCGCGGCAAACCCAAACCCCAAACCCAACCAAGCCTACATCCTCTGCACTTGCTTCGGCAGCTGAAACTCCAGAGCACTAGCTTTCGTCCGCCCTGCTCTCCGAGCTGAGGCTCTATGACCGTTTCGACGGGGATCTCGGCAAGCTTCCGGCTTTGCTGCAGCTGCTGGAAGACAGGTGCAGCGGAGTAGCTGAGTAGCGGCCGACTGTCAAACTGAAGACGTCTTGAGACGATGAGATTGTCTCTCTCCCTTGGTCAGGTGGGAGTTTCCTGCCAGAGTCTTCCCGCTCCTGTGGACCCACATACGCCGTGCCTCCGGTCGTCTCCAACTCAGTGTCAATCCACCCTGGTTCGCCGCTTACTTGCCGCTCCGCCGCTTAGAACTCTCAACCCCAACGCCCCAACACGGGCCAACAATAATGTTGTCACCAAAGCAACTTGGCCGTGCCGGCCGTGTTCTTGAAGCCGAGTAGTTGCGGACTCCGCTCTGCGTCTCCAGACATGGAAAATCCTATGCCGGGTTCCGGTCTATGAATGTGTGAGACGCCTGCTGTAAGGTGCGGAGGATCACACGAAGCCTCTGAGCAAAGATGATTGGGCTGGTGCCTGAGATCATTGCTGACATCTCTGGGGGTAGTTAAGTGCACATGGGTTGAGTCTTTCTTGATCGGCATGTGCGCTCGCCGCTCGAAAAGCCATGAAGAAGAGCACACAAGAGATGCAAGACTATCATCAGAACTCCCTATCCTGCCACCGTATGGCGATGTGAAAGCAAGACGTGCAGTCAGTGTTCGTATGATTTGTACTTGGCAGCGGGAGCCTTGTAGGCGCGTATTGGCTGTGGCAGCTGAGTGACTGTTTGACTGTTATACCAGTTGGGTATCTGACGTTCCACCGCATCTGTCGCCATGGCAAATTCCAAGGAGGAGCAAGTTGCAGAGAAGTGCCCTGATAGTGAAAAGCAAAATCTAGGGGCTGGGTGATCGAGGCTTTTGTTACAGGGTCAGCCTGGTTTTCTTCTCCACGTTTGATGGCAAGATTTGAACGATCTGTGGTCGAGCACATATATATGTATATGTATATGTATATGTATATGTATATGTATATGTATATGTATATGTATATGTATATGTATATGTATATGCATATGTATATGTATATGTATATGTATACGTATATATAAATACATGTTTGTGGCTTTGGCGGATGTCTTTTTTTACTAGCAGCTAGCAGAGCTAGCAAGGTGCATCAGAATGCCCTTGAGCAAGATTCCAGGAAGACTGCCATGCGGAACCTGTACATTTCAGGGTTCCTCAGCGTGGCGCAGACGGTCATCACCATTCAGTCGGAGCCTCTGCTCATCAAGGACATGTCCAAGCCTCCTGCACCCGTCTTGACTTTCGACGGTTTGAACGCTTTCAGTGATGGTCAGTGTCGCTGGCGTATACTCGCATGGTTTGCATGCAGGAGCTCGCAGGAGGCGACATCGGGCTCACTGCAAGGATGCTGGCCAACACGCAAGGTTTGGTTGGCGTGCTCGGCATTATCATAAACCAGAGACTATGAATGCACCCAGGCTCATTGCCGCCGAATACCAGCAGCTCTGCGCAAGAAAGAGAGAATTCCTGGTTGTTGGCCTGAGGATTGGTGGCAAATTCTCTGACGCACTCGGGCGGAAGCAGTTTCTTGCTCTCGGTCCTGTAGCCAACATCTTGTTCGGCTGCTTGGATCGCATCAGCCACAGCGGGTCATAAAGCTTTGCATTTGTCTGAACATCTTGCAGGTCTGCTAATCTATCGAAACTCGCACAAGCGCCAGTTGGTCTTGCCCGCCGCTTAGTGAAGCCATGTTCAATGGGGACGACAGGGCCGAGACAGCATATATAGCGAGGCCACTGCGGGTCTTGAGGGCAATCCTCACCACCTTCTCCAGCACTGTCATGCTCACTGCTGCGCTGTGCCTCGGCTTCGACTTCCGTCCAGGATGCCGTGAGCATATGCAGCCTCTACGAAGTTGACCGGGATGTGCACAAAGCAAGATAAACATGAACAATTTGGTTTGTTGCATGAGCTCGCAGCTTGCACTACGGCTCTTCTGGAATAGGGCTGCAACCGTAATAATCAAGAGTCGAAGTGACACAATTCATGCATCACAGCGCCTGAGACGCTAAGGTGACTAGGAAATGAAAATGTAATGTATGTCATGTTACGTAGTGTTGCACATAATGTTATTTGCTGTTACACAATGTTATGTACTGCTACGTAAGGCTAGGCAATGGTATGCACTGTTGTGTATTGTTGTGCAATGTGTGTAATGTTGTGTAATATTGTGTCATGTTGTTTCATGTTGTGTAGTGTCATGTAATGTTCTGCAATGTTCTGCAATGTTCTGCAATGTTCTGCAATGTTCTGCAATGTTCTGCAATGTAATGTTAATGTTAATGTTATGTAATGTTATGTAATGTTATGCAATATTATGTAATGTTATGTAATGTTATGTAATGTTATGTAATGTTATGCAATGTTAGTGTTTCTCGTATGTAGTGTTATGAAATGTTATGTAATGTTATGTAATGTTATGTAATGCTATGTGATGTTATGTAATGTTATGTAATGCTATGTACATGTAGTGTTTCTCGTATGTAGTGTTATGGACTGTTATGCAATGTTATGTAATGTTTTGTTGCGTTATGTACTGTTATGTATGGTATGGTATGGTATGGTACGGTATGATACGGTACGGTATGTATGTCTGTCTGTCTGTCTCTCTCTCCTCTCTCTGTCTGTGTAGGTAGGTATGTATATGCATGTATGCACGTTGACGGCATGTGGGCATGAGAGTTGCAAGCATGCATGCGTACCTGCATGTATGCATTTACTTGTGTGCATGTACGTGTACATGAATGAGCAAGAAATGGCAGCACCACAAATCCGCAGCATACCTGTATAGCCTGGGTTGCCTGTATTGTCGTTGTGTTCACATGGCCTCTGATTCTTCATTCTCGTTTCATGCCAAGTACGTCTTTTTTACATTGCATCATGATCCTTTCTGGCTCCCAAAGGTAAGGGTGGAGGGTGTGTGGGCCCCTGCCCGTGCCCAACCGTCGGAGCTCAGGTCAGACGTGGCCCAGGGTGCCGAGCTCGGTGCTGCCATCAGCAAAATGGGCACCTCGGCAGGGTCAGCGCGCGAACATGTCGAAACCATCATCTTGACTGACATCTTTAAAATGCACGTTCTTGCTGCATGCAAGGGGCTGCTGTTGGCGCTGGCATTGTTATCACTCCGTTTGTGGACCCGCGTTGCTCTGAAATGCTGTCTAACTCTTGACTGGTTGCGTTGTATTTCCAACGTGCTTGTCCTTTGCAGGAGGCCCTGTTCCTGCAAAGATCCAACAGCCCGCGAACAGCATACCTATTGCTGCTCAGCTCAACAGGTCACTTACACTTGGCTTGCATGCAACGAGTCACCTCACGCGGACACTTGCATCTTGCAGCTAGCTGCAAGTGTCATTTTCGCCAGTTCAGGTTGTCAATGCTCGGATGCGTTCGTGCCTCAACATATTCGAGCTTCTCAAGCCGTGAAAATTTGTCCCAATAACTAGGTTGGTAGCAAGGTGCACGCAGCATTCGTGGGGCTGTCTGTGCCCGAAACACTTCGGCGGGCACAGCGCAAGACCCTCGCATCTGCCATGCAGTGTCTGGGCGACAAAAATGTCCATTGTGCAAAAGTCCGTGCACAAGAGGGCTCCAAAGCATTTATCTGAGGCTATCGTCCATCAATCCATTTGGCTTCTTGCCGCTGCGCTGCATGGAGTAGGAGCAGAGTGAATGGAGCAGAGAGAGAAGGCACGCATGCAGTCGCATCTGGCACGTGCAGTCGAGGAACATCTTTCGGCGGGGGTCCACTGGCCTCCAGAAGATGATTTGCATCCAAACCTTGCAGATGTTCCTGGAGGGGAAGAATTTGAGCGACCTGGTAGAGCTCTGGAAGCGGGAACATCTCAAGTGGACTGTGGAGGGAAGCCGTAACTATGTGATGATCTACGGCACGCTGAGCATCCTTTCTGGGGTCTATGTCACGCCGTACTTCCTTAAGAATCTCACCGCCCGCGGCTTCACATCCGCAACGCGGTTCTGACAGAAGGGTCGGCCATCAAGAGGTTTTCGTTGTGTCGGCGACCTCAGATTGCTCAGAGCGCCGATAGCTGACATCAACCCAGGCCACGAATCTGCTAAACCTTTTTGGGTTTCTGGTGCGCGGCGCGAGAGAACAGTCCTGGATCTTTCTGCTGGCGGTCATTCCAATGTTCGATGGCAGCATTCCAGACATTTCTAGCCAATCAGAGAAACACGCCTGCATGCGTTTAGACATCGAACCCAATCAGGTTCGCATTGACGTGGAAGGCAGTGTAGGGAGGAGCTGGAAAAGTAATTCTCATTGTTCCAAGGCTACCGGGCGTCAACGGTGCGAGCGCTACTGCCTTGAAATCCATAAGCACAGACCTGGCCACCTCCGAAGGCTTCGGCAAAGGTGGGGATCGGGACAGAGCGCCCGTGCATTGCATTGGGAGATTTTTTTAAAAAATGTTCTGTGAGTTTCAGGCGAATTTGCTGCCTGGACCAACAACTTGCGTGCTCTGGCTGGCGCGATTGCAACTGCACCCTGTCTGAACAAGTGACTTCAGCCTTCAGTGCGCATGGATGTTGTAAAGCAGTACCGAGTCAGACATGCATTCGCGACCCACATTGAGGTGCTCTATGGAAACTACTATTCCTGGTGCAAGCGGACTGGAGCACAGCTTGGAAATTGGTATGTCTGCATCTTCTTCGCTGTCGAGTGCAGTAGCTAAGCTTCTCCTTTCAAATCCTTCTGCCGCTCTTTTCAGGCATCTCATGGGTGCCAAGCCTTTTTTCTCATGGGTGCCAAGCCTTTTTTTGACCCACGCTGCTGTGGTGACTGAAGTAGTACTGGCGCCCGTGCCAGTGAGCTTGGTTCGTGAGTTGTGGTCTCGATTCGAGGAGCTCCCGCAGGGACCACCTTTGTCCTGGCGGGACTGATCGGCGCGGCCCTCCCGGAGCTTCTCCTGCGCCTGACCAAGGACAGTGACTCGACAAGCGCCTAGCAAGACTCAACACCTGTTCAGAACGCTGCTCACTGGCTGGGCCATTAGACATCAGCCTGCCTTTTGGATTCTATTGTATATTGTATACGTTTGTGGCCGTAAGGCGAGATGCAGAGATCGAAGGACGAAGTACCCGAAGCAGCATAATCGTTCCTGAGCGCGGGAGGCCATGTCTCTCGTTGCATAATCCGTTTCGCAGGATAATGAAACAGGCTTCAGGTGCCTCAGTGGTGCCGCATGTGCCTCCGGATCCAAGCGAAAAAGGTCTCTGCAGATTCCATTTTGCTCCTCCAGTGCATTGAAAATGCAAGAATTGAGGCCGCTGCCTTCGACAACTGGCTACAGGCCTTGAGAACTCGGTGTGGCTACTCCAAGGCCGGGAGAAGGGGTCCCGAGGGCTTCCTGCAAAATTCCCTGTAGAAGCTTGTGTGGAGAAGCAGACTTTGAAATATTGTCAGGCCGAAGCTTGGAAGTGCTGTGCTGTGCTGTGCTGTGCTGTGCTGTGGTTTTTGGCTCGAACACAGCTCTTGTTATGGTATCGGTTTGAGCACTGGGCAGTTTTTTTCCACAACAGCTTCTGTCAAAATGCTGATGCAACCTGGCGTGCACTAAGAACTTCTCACCGTGAGGGGCCAGGTGAAGTGCCACTTCTGCATCCTAGAAGCTGCTGTTTTTGTACTCAGGATGCACCAGGAGTCAATCTACAACATCATCCCGCCGAAAGCTGTCGTACAGGCCAGGGGAGCCGCTTCCCTGGTCGGGGCGTAGTGACCGGTTGCCCATTGGTGTTTTTGTCACAATGCAGAAATACAGCGAAAAAACACATAAAAAGCACGAAACGACAAATAAATAGGCAAACCAAAGCAAACACAAAACGTGAAAATCATAGTCAATAAACAAGGAACAAAACCATCAAGAACAATAAAGGAATAAAGAATGCAGCAGATATTTGCATGAAAAAATAAGGAAATATCGAAAGACATGCAACACATGAAATGAAGAAATTAAGAAAGAAAGAAATAAATAAATAAACAACTACATAACGAAAGAAGGAAAGAAAGAGATGGATAAAGAAAGAAAACATATTTAGCGAGAGAAAGAGAGAGTCATGAGTCGTCAAACAAAGTCGAGCATTTTGAGTCCAGGTGAGGCAGTGTCTGCATGCTGGTTTGGACTTGTTCATGTTCCCGATTCAAATCTCCGACAATCTCCGCGAAGTGACCAGGAGCGTCCACCGATGTACAAGTCTAAGAGCCTTGCCTGCATGTGGTATTACTTTGTCAAAGGAGCGCAGTATCCTCCCACCACAATCCTCATCACGATGCATTGTGTCACATCTGATCCAATACGAAGAACACATTCAACCTGAACAAAGGCACTCTTCAGACCTTCCTCCGACGGCATCCACATTTGCGGCCAAGGGGACAACTTGTCCAAACGTCAATTCCTCAGCACACGCCGCTGTCAGAATAAATTTCTAGGAAGGGAAGCAGTTTCACACGCTACTTCCTGCAAAGTTTGCCGACAATCGCATGACGAGGTAGCCAACATCGGCGGCGGCCTAGACAAAAAGACCTGCGCCTACTGGTCAAGCTGTGCTTCTTGACGTGCTTTCCATGGAAACATGCTGGGGGACTTAGGCCAGTTGCGGACAAGTCCCATTCGTCTTTTGGCAAGCCCAAGGGTCACTACTGTGCCTTTGCTTTGAGCAATGAGGCAGTATGGAGCCATATGAAGCCTCATTGTGCCTAGTGGCTCAGCGCTTAGGCGATGACCCGTCCAGCTTCTTGAAAAAGAGCGAAAAGACTGGGGGCAAGGCGGGGCGAGGTACAAGTTGAAGAGCAGTTTCGGAGCTCTTTTTTTGAAACGTCCGCAGGGTGTCGATGCAGCGCCAGGTGCTTTCATTGAAAGAAATGAAGAAAGAGCATCCGGAAGCCTTGCTTCCGAAGCAGCTGCTTCCTGGCTAATCTTCGCTGTTTCGAGTTGTGGTTTAGTGTTGGCGTGTTCCACGCGATGTGCCTGCAGCAGCGGTGGGCTCAGGAAGGAACAAACACGTGGAGGAGTTCCTAAAGCCTCCGAGCATCCAGTAATGAATTTGGTGACCAGCAAGAACTTCATTGTCCCTTGCTTGAAAGAGCCCGCTAAGAGGCCTTGAAGTGTCGTGGCTCTGGATGCTGAACCCTGTCACCAGGTTGCCAATGCCGTAGAGGTGATCCTGGCCGCTCCGAAGAAGGTGCCGGAGGGCACCAAGGACCGCCCTCTTTCGTCTTCTCAGAAAACGAGAGCATTCTGAGCATTGCTGGTATTTAAGTTTGCTTATCCGAAGGCACCAAGGCCTTCCAGCCTATGGATGTAGTTAGGCCGTGCTGAGTCGAAACCTTCCACCTTTGCAGGACTATCTCAAGAAGGAAGACTACGGAAAGGTGCCCAAGTACCTGCAGAACATCAAGCAGGACTTACTCGGCCTTTCTGTCTTTAGTTTGCCTCTGGCCCGTGCTCTGTGTGTCTGTGTGTGTGTGTGACCCGTGTACCTTATACAAGGACATCGAGGCGGAGTATCAGTACATCAGGCCGGCTGTGATCTGGGCTTCTCTGCCAAGCAGCTACAAACAGGTCGGACGGTCGAATGTAAGAGAACTTGACCTTGTCGATCAGGGCGCTCCAAGAGCAGCAAGAGCAGGCGGAGGCCGAAACACGATCGAAACTGTAGATGTTCGAGGTTGCATCTGCATGCCTGAACACCATACTGAGACTCAGTTTCGGTAGATTGAGTGGAGTGCTGACATGTGTAATGCTGTGATGATCTGAAGAGCATATGGGAGGCTGAGAGAGTCCGGCCGATGACAGAGGAGGAGCGGCAGAGCCTTCTGGAGGGGCTCAAAGCCAAGTGGGAGCAGGTACCTCTGCTCTCTCTGTTCTTCTCTTACAACAACAAAAAGGGTTTAGGCCGTCTGGCTAGGCATGGCAAGTGTGGCAGCGTAGCTTCGAACGGCCTGGCTCCGCCAGGTGAACACTGCCTATCAGGGCGGCACACACGTGACAAACTTGGCGTGGGCGCCAGTTTTCTCACCGCAGCTGCTGGAGGAACTGAGTAGATTCAGCTTCTTCATCATTCGAGCTTAAGGACACCATGGGCAAGTTGAAGCGGAAGGAGAAGCATGAGGCTGAACTGTCGCAACTTGAAAAGGACATTGACTCTCAGCGGGCAGTATGCTGCAAGAGCTGCCGTCCCCAGCATCGAGAAGCGATCATATCGATGGAAATGCAGTCACTCAGGAAAAGCTCAGCAAGAGGAGCATCCACATCAATTCAGAAGCTTTTCAGCAGTGAGAGTTTGAAAAAACACAGTTCTGGCGCGCATTGCTGGTTCAGTCCAAAGTTCACAGCCGCCACGTCTGCACAGCTCAGGAAGCCTGAGTGGCTGCATGCCTGTCCTCGAATGAGCATGGAATGCAGTGCTCGGAATGCTCGGAATGCAGTGCTCTTGTTTCACTGTCTCACGGGTCCTACACCATCGAGGACTAGGCTTGGTCCTAGAGCTCGAAGATGTACATGCATAGTTAGTACAATACCTGCAAGTAGTCGCGAGCAGAAGAGCTGCCCATCTCCACGGCTTTCAAGAAGCCTGTGGCAGGGTTGCGTTGGTTTGCAGGCCGGCCTATAGCGCTAACATGAAGATAAAGGAGGTAAATCAAGCGACGTCGATAGAAGCCGGTCTATGGCATTGCCATTCGGTTTCAGCGCGTGCGCAGTTGCTCGCTAGCAACCTCGAGCCAAGAAAATGTGAGAGCCAGTGAGAGCCAGTGACATCACGATATGACAGGGGAGGTTTTTCGATGGTTTTTCGTCATGCTTGGTACTTGGTGGTCACGCTGCCCGCCCCTTGTGAGCAGTGTATATCGCGCTCTGAATCTTTGGTGTCAGGTTTCCCGGCAGTGCTTGGTGCATACCCGGCATGGCGATGACTGGAGCAAGGCAACCGATGGTTGTGTTGTCAGTTCTCAATTTTCAATTCTAGTCCCGATGAGGGGACCTGTTTCATGAGCTGGGCACGCTCGTTTCCCCGTCGCAGACAGAAGAGTAATTCTTGGAGGTGTTCTGCTGTCAAAGTCAGACCTTCACAGTTCCTGCCAGACAGTCGCATCGCTCGGCAGCAGCTGCACACCATCAGCCTCGATGAAGCAACAGAGCTTCTCAAGTTCTCTGTGAGGTCAAGCCTGGTCTAAACTGAAAGAGGGCATTTACGTGACCGCAAGCTCCCTTACACGCCCTCTGCGTTCGGCGTTCAAACACGAAACGGATTCAAGCGGGAGCTGGAGGGGGGCCTGGGGTGGGATTTCTGTGTCGCAGGTCTACCTGAAGGGGGCCAAGCTTGGCGAGGCATGAAAGATTCGGATTCTGATGTCAGAAATGAAGATGCTTCTTTGCATGATTCTACCTGAAGCTACGTTGAGGGCTCCTACGGGGAAGTGTTCCTGGCTCTTCACGCCTCCTTGGGCCAGCTCCTTGCAAAGAGCATGCGGCTGCATGTGTTGTCCCAAGATCAGCACCTCAGGTGTAGCACGCGTGGTGAAGTCTGTTTAGCCCTGAGCATCGCATGTCCTGAAGTGTATCCTTTGCTTTGAATGTTTACGATGCTCCTGAATTTACAGGTGCCGAAGAGCCAGCTGAGCGTGGCTGGCGAGCAAGTTGAAGATGAGGCATCATGGCTGCTGTGATCAGCTGAGAGGACGAGGAATCGAAACCAATCGCTCAGGTAAATATGCTCAAGTCTTTGGATCATCCACACATTGTGCGTGTCTTTGAGGCGCAGAGCGGCTGTGGGGCAGGGGGTAGGTGAATGTAGGAGACTTGTGCTCTTTGACTCTCTTCTTGGTGCCCTCGGATTGAAGGCCTTTGAGAGTGAGGAGAGCCTGCACATCGTCATGGACTACGCGGAGGGCGGTGATTTAGCTTCCGTGATCCGAGAGACGGTGGATGCAGAGACACTGCTGCCACAGCAATGGGTGCGGGAGACGGCCGTCCAAGTGGCGTCCGCGTTGGACTACATGCACTCTCGGGGCGTCATCCACTGTGATCTGAAGCCCGGAAACACGATGCTCTTGACTCCATTCAGCATGGAAGACGCCGTTGAGGGTTCGCACCCGCACGTGCTGCTAGTGGACTTTGGCCTAGCAGAGATTTTTGATGAGCAGGCCGCGCTGGGTGGGCCTGCAACTGTCAAGGGAAGCCCAGCCTACCTCTCACCTGAAGGGTTTGATGGTAAGCTGACTCAGAAGTCGGACACATGGGCCTTAGGGGTGATGCTATATGAGATGCTTGTGGGCGCCAGACCGTTCCGAGGAACCAACAACATTTTTGTGCTGTATTGCCAAGTCGCGAACAATGAGCCTGCTTTCGATAAAGTTCCCGAAGCTCCGCGATCTCTTGTACGCGCCTTGATGGCGAAAGATCCACAAGCTCGAATTTCGGCGAGACAGTGTTTTGATCATGAGTGGCTCCTTGACACTCTTGACAGCTTGGACTCGCACCTGCAGATGCCAGAGGGCCTCGGCCGCCCAACAAGCTACTTCTACCGAGCTGCCCGGTCCTAAGTGTATACCAGGTAGTGCGAGAGTTTGAGTAGCCGAGTAGCCACTGCCGAAGCCCGCTGCTGCATTTTGCAACGGGCAAGGTGACTTTCTGCATGGCAGCTGCGCTGGGCATGAAAGACCTTGCCCGGGACACACGGCTTTTCGAAAACTTTGACACAGACAAGTCGGGCCAACTGGACACCGAAGAGCTGAAAGCTGGTTTGGCAAGGTTGGGGCTGCGACAGGACCTTGGCTTCATTTGGCTTCCCTTGTTCACAGTTCTCGGGTTTTGTTTCCAGCTGTGCAGCTATGCAGTTACAGCATGTTACAGTGCCTTGCTGCCTCGGCACTTTTTGCAGAGTGCTCCAGACTCGGAGGATCCAAGTGGTCTCATGGCAGCCATGGACCTTGACCAGGACCCCCCTACACTCCGACACCAAACGCTGGCACGGCGCCCTGCGCGCACTTGAATTGTCAGTGCCTCTGCCAGGATGGCCAGATCTCGTACACGGAGTTCCTGGCAGCGACCTTGTGTCTAGACGAGGCATGACTGGTTTAATTACACGTAGAGATTTGCCCATGACGTGGAATATCCTGCAGATGACAGGAGCGTGGGGAGCGGTTGATGCGATACGCGCGCCTTGTCTGTGCTTGAGTTTAGCAGGGCCTGCACCCATCTAACCAATCGAGTTTAAGCGCATCTGCCTGACGATCCCCTGTGCTGAAAAGATAGGCTGGGCCGGGGCAAATACTGGTCCTGGGTCAGCTTGACTGACACTTAGTGTATGTCATATAAATATCAATATAAATACAAATACAATATATATATATATATATATATATATAGATATGTATGCATGTAGATATGTACATGTATGTGTGCTCACTTGCATACATGCATCCATTTTATAGATATGTACATGTACAGCCCACCTCAATCCATGTGCTGGGGGGCCAGCTTAGGGCTTCCAATCTTGCACGTGGTCTTGGGGCCCCCACCATGAGCCCTGAGTTCCTAAGCCCTAAGCTTTCGGAACTGGGCTGTGACCACATGCCCCAAGCTTTAGACCTTCAGCCGATGCTACGTTCATGCGAAGCACGGGCCGGTGACTAGTATGTGTATATGTGCATATGTATATTTGTATAGGTGTGTATGTGTGTATAGGTGTGTATATGCGTATATGTGTATACGTGGATAGGTGTAGATGCGCATGTGACAACACAGCGATGCGCCGGTGTGCAAAAAAGACCTTGATCGTGCTCAAAAAACGTCAGGCGTGTTCATCTGTGCATGTCCCAGATGTTAGGTTCAGCACTTTCGATTTGGATGGCGATGGCTACATCTCCATGCCGGAGCTTAGACAACTCCTGTCAGGTGTGGTGGGGGGACACTGAAGATCATGGAGTGCATAGACTGCTAATGCTTGCTGCTGGAAAGCTATGTCAGGCGAGGGTGCCTTGGTAGCAGATGTCCTTCCGGATGGACAGACGGTGGATGAGGCTCCATGCTTCTGGTCATGCGCGGAGGCATGAACCAACAGCATGCCCACACGCTGCAGGTCATGTATGACGTCTCTGGTGGTGAGGGCGAAATCTCGTTTTCGAGATTTCGGCTAGCTGCTCAGTGAGTCACTGGAGTGAGCTACTTCTGCACGCTGCCAATTTACCACCTATGGAGTGCATGGAACTCCCATGGCTCCGTCATGGGCAGTCGCACGTTCGCTCTGTCAGGGCGTACCTGACCCGAAGTTACCGTAGCCCTGCCCTCGGTCTTTGGTTGTCAAAGCGATGTAGCAGAAGGTGCAGTGCCGGTTGTCCTGCGTAGGGCCAACCAGACTTGCAAGGTAGTGAACGGCCTTCGTCTGCTGTGGCCCGTGGGCTGGCCATCCTCTCATGGGTGCAGGGTATTCAATGTATTCAATGTATTCATATTCTCAGATAGATTCTGAGACATTCTTCTTTTTGCTGCTTTGTGCCTAGCGACCCGGAATGTCTCGGAATGGCCTCTCAGGTCCGAAACCGCACGAGAGAGCTCGAGGCCGAACAAGGCGGGTTCGAAAGTGCTACAATCTACCTTTGGCTCCTGTTTTTTTTCTTCATAGTCTTGTTCTACTACATTGCAATCAGTTGACACATGCCCATCACAGGCAGATAGGCAAACTAGGAAGGACACAGAGGGAGAATCCACATATGACAAGGTGTTTCAATAGTATGTTTCTGTGTTCTTGCTTTAGTTGCTTTATTCAAGAGGCTCTGGACGCGGTACTCGTTCCGGTCTGCACCTCGCTCTTGCATTCCAGGCGATGCCTGCGACGAACAGCAGGAGCTGGAGCCAGAGGCTGGGAACCTCGTGAGCATCGGCATCAGATTTGCCGGACTTTGCTGGTTAAGTCCCAATGTGCACCTCCATCTGCCCCGCTGCCATTCGGAGGATGCTTCAGATCTGATGAACCGCCTGGACGACCTTGAAGAGGAGGAGGCTGGAATGTTTCCTCTCGGAGAATCCAGTGTCTTAGACAACAAAAAGAAATGTCCCTTGAAAGGAGGAGGACGAGGACTCCTTGGCAGAAGATGGGCCTGGGCGTCGGAATCCCGGAAAATGACAGTTACTTAGGTGTGGGGTCGTTCGGTATCACAGCTGTGCAGTTCGAACGTGCATGCACTGCACACGTGTGTGTTTTGGGTGCAGCTCATCAGCTGGTCAGCGCCAAGACATCGTTTTCCTCAGGGTTTTAACTGTGCCTTGTGCGATCCCGAACAGACAATCTGCCTGTCGGCAGACGTTTTTGATCGAAGCATGTTGTGAATCATGACGTCCCAGAGATCTCATCGCTGAGGTGGATTGCTGCGTCAAAGTACAACAGGCCGACTTGTCCCTACTGCACCGCTAGTATCTGCAGCTGCAGCACAGCTGAACACATTGAACAAGACTAGAGGCATGGTCATGTGGAGCACTGCCTATACTAGTTAAAGCATTATCACGTTGAGCGGTGCGGCCTGCGCATCTCGTGGCTCAAACGTAAACGCTAAGAGACCACAAGGTCAGCATCGGGTTGTTCACCTCATAGAAGCAGAGGAATGTCCAGTCTGGCCAAGGGAGCCAAGCAAACGGCAAAGGGACCGTCAAAGCTGGTTTTAAAGCTGCCAGCTGGGTGGGCCGAGAAGCAAGATCAGGCTGGTCGTACTTATTATTGGAACTCGGAGACGGGCGAGTCTCAATGGTTCCCACCGCCTATGGCTGCCAAAAGTGCTGACACGGTGCGTACCTTGATAATCCAGCACAACTTCAAGGCTGCTGACAAGGATGGAAGTGGCACTATCAGCAAGTCCGAACTCGGGTTGATGCTGCGACGAATAACTCCAGAAATGTCTCTCAAAGAGGTAGAAGAGATGCACAAGTCTATGGACGCGGACATGGACGGAAAGGTCAGCTTCGCAGAGTTTAATACCTGGTTGCTGTCTGACAAACAAAAGCAGCTGGCGGCAAGGCTCACGAAAAACGTGTCCTCGCCAGCAAGTGCAGTTTCCGCAACCTTCCGGATTTGGGACACGGATGACAGCGGCAAGCTGACCCGAGCGGAGATCACAAGCGTTTTGCAAAAGGCAATACCGCACATTACCGAGGAGTGCTTACAGAACATATTCAGCGAGTTGGACACCGACAGGAAGCCCGTCTGCATGCCATCCCTGTGTGATCACTTGGGTTGGCCTGAACGGTGCCTCCAATGTGGGTGGGGTCCGTTGAGATGGTGTTGTCGGGTTGTCGGGTTGTCCTACGTATGTGATTCTGTAGTCGATCAGAGGTTAGATCTTGCGTGCTAAACTGGTACCCTGGTCCTGTATATGCCCTGGCCATGATAGTCAAGCCATGATAGACTTTTCAGATTTTTTTTCGAAATCCAAGCCCGGGTGAGGAGTGGTTCCATCGACTTGAACGAATTCATTGCATTTCTGTATGGAAGTGACGGGGCCAAGGCCTCTTTGGAGAAGGCCAGCAGTGACACTGAGTTCTGGCTCTTTGTGGCCATCATCTTTTCGTGTGTCCAGCTTTGTGTTGTCGATGGTCTGCGATCTACGACGGTCTGTGAATGTTTTGCACATCTGTGTAAGCCTGTGCTGGTCTCTGTTGCTGGACCGGTCAGGCCATTCTTGATTCGCCTCTTCCGTCCCAATGTTCTGGCGTGGAAGTATGCTATAGCTGGGGTCACTATTTGTGTTGTGAGGATCCAGCTAAAAAGGTGTAATATATTAAACACGTAGCTGCTTTAAGCCTCCTGTCAGTTCACCTATCGGATCAATCCAAGAGATTCAAGCGCGACAGCCGCGAGCTGTTCTTAACCCCGGGCCCTCCTTGCTAGTGTTCCATCGGCGATATCGGTATATTACGGTACATTTGATCACATCCCGTTAATCCGGCGGCTTTAGGGTCACGTGTGCAGCGTCGTGTGAAAGCAAGATGTGAGGCGGCCGTGGCTCGGCGACCTGGATGGGAGGAAGTGCCAGACACACTGGCCGCCAGAGCGGTGCATGCAACGCCAACGGCGCCCAGCCTTGAGGAGCGAACGCCACCGGTGCCGGTGAAGTAAGCGGAGTTGCGAGGCCCATCGAGCACAACATGCTCCCGGGATGTCTGCTCACGGCTTAAGTGGCGGACCTTTTGCACCGGATGAGGCAGCAGTTGTTCTCCCAGATTGTAAGGCTTGTAAGGGTTAGCTTTGGCAAGAGATGAGATCCAGACATTCCAGACCAAGTCTGCATGGTGAGGATTTTCAAGACACCTCTCGTGCTGGATGTCATCGCTCTTGACAGATTCCTCCTATAAAGGGCTTTTAACTTGAGGTGCATGCATGGATGCTGTTGGACCAAAACACAAAGCAGACATATTTAGACGTCAGAGGCTAGCACATGCACCCCTCAGCTTCTGGCCACTCGTGAATACTCGTTATTTGGAGAATGGATCCCATATTTTTGCAGGATTGCCTAGTGTTACATCACTTCAGGCAGCTGCACACGGAAAGCTTCTGTAAGTTGGGTAATGTTATCTAATGTTTCACGTGGTGTTTGACAGTGAGGGAGACGAGCCTCCCCAGATGGCTCAAGGCCTGCCGTGTTGCACGGCCTGGGTGGCAAAAGTCTGCTCTCGGAAACAAGAAGGGCGCCTCATGCGTTTAGCATGTTCAGGACACGGCGGCGCCTCAGACATACAGAGAACTCTTGATACCTCGGTTGACTCGCATGTGTGCACTCTGCGCTGCAGGGCAGTTGGAAAACTCGAGCGAGGAGCTTCTGGGCTTCCACACGTGGTTGGATGAGCTCTTCCAGGACACACCACGCCGATGTCCAAGAACAAACGATCCTTCGCCTCTCAGCGCTCCATGTCCAAAAAACACGCAACAATGGCCAACATGCAATATCCAGCGTGCACACATAGCAGATCATGGCAGCTCTGTTGCAGTTTCGATGTTGCGGGTTGAGCGTTGCCGCAATTCTCTGCAGCTGAAGCTGGGCATAGTAAGCGTCAACGATGTCTTGTTCGGTTCAAAGGGTTGTGTCTGCTCCGTGCTTTGCAACCCCGCCACGCGAAGGACCAGCGACGCGATGCTCGGCTGACCTTCTTGCTCCGCTTTCGTGATCCGCGTGTGGAGGCAGCTTTTGAGCTTCTCAAGATGCCAGGGCAAGAATCGGAGTCCTTGTCGTTCTTATTGGCTTTGGCGGTGTTGACTTCGTAGGTGCAGGGCTTTCGTCCCAACCCATAAAGATGGAAAACTATTCATCCCCATATCAGAGCTTCACATGACAGATCTTCTCATACATTGGTTTGCTTGGGTAAGAAAGCGCTGCTCAGCAGGACAAACGCATGGAGCCGGAGGCAGCAGGTTGTGCAGTTCAAGCCATTCGGAGCTCTCCGGCAGGCAGCGTACGTGTCCTACTACCTGCCAGCGACGCTGCGCCAAGCACAAGTTTTTGCTTTGCCTGTGGCAGGCTGCTGGTTGTCATTGCGCTCATGTGCGGTGTGAGCAGGGATGTCACTTGCTTCCATTGCATTGGCCCCGCCTGCAGCCTACGCCATCTGGGCAGTGACTACCGAACACTTCCACTGGCAACCGCCTGGCCCCCGGGTCGCTGTCCCATGTAACGAGCATTGATGCCCCCAGACTCTCCAGGTCTATTCTGCGCTGGACCCCAACAGTCCAAGCAGCCCTTCACTCGGCATTGAGTGGTTTCAACTGCAAGATGTGTTGGCAAAATCCCTCGTGTGAATACCTGCAAGCCCATCCCACATCCGTCAGGTCAACAACCTTGCTTGGTTGGTGATCTTCTTCGGCGCGTTCTTGATGTTTGCCGTGCGGGGCTTAGTCTGTGCCGTTGCCATTGCTAGACATTGTAGGAACCAACCCCCTCTGTGTTTGTCCCTTTTGTTCTCTGTGTGTTTTTGGTGAATGCAGACGGACCTTGTATTTGCTGCAGTGCGACTTCCCACTCGTCCCACTCGTAGGCATCAGTCTGTCGCCAGCTGTGATGCGCATGGCTTTTTGAAAACCCCCATGAGCGTGTGCCCCTTCGGGGCAATGCATGAACGTGCGTGCAGATACTGCCCGGCTCAGCACCGCATCCGTTTCAAAACTGCTGGGGATGGCAGGCCTGGGAAATTACGACGCACACACACACACACACACCAGACACTAAATGATGATCAGGATGCGCTACGCCTTAAACCTCTCACTTTCGCTTCCACTTGCACTATCTTGCACGTCTGAATCCACATAATGTGAAGGGGCGCTGTGCCCCTACAGAGTTTCGGGCTGCCTCAGGTTGCCTTGGGCTTTGTCCGACCAAACGATGAAGAACAGGGAACTCATGCAAACTCAAAACTGCACCTAGTCCAGGGCTTGCAACGCGCTGCTTCAGAACCTCAATCTAAGTTTGTCCAAGAGCTTTCCAGGCCTGCTTCTTTTCGAGCATTCTACTCGCACATTCTTTGACACGAGCACTCCAACCTTGAAGCCTAGCAGAAGAGTAAACAGTTTTCAGGGCAGCAAGCGGCCTAAGGCAATAGCAATCTGGCTATGGAAGCGTCGCAAGAAGGCACCGAGACCGCACCTCTTTCGGTTCTGTGTGTGGAAGCACTTTGTGCTGTGCAGAGTGAGCTCAACGCTTCCAGGGCGAGGAGTTGAGGCTGATAGGCAGCTGGTGACTTAGATTTCAGGGCGTGCTGTGTGAACAGTATGAACAGCGTGAGCAGTGTGACGTGCTGGACATGAAACTTCAGAGCTGTGTGAGTCTAAAGCCCAAGCCAACCTGCGAAAATGTGTCCCAGCTGAGGAGAGCTCTCGGGCAAGGCCAGGTTTGCCATGGTCTGCCCGATTCGAGAAGAGACAAAAACCAATTTGGATCAATGGAACGAGCTCTGCCAGACGAAAACCAATTCAGCACCTGGCCCCCCACAATTAGCAACACAAAGCTGTCACGGGCAGCGTGATCCAACTTTGCGCAGGCCGACAAGCAGCTGATTCAGGCTGGGCAAAATGCTCCGTGGTCTTTGCCCGAAAGCACCTAAACTCTGTAAAGCAAAACCCTTTTAGCCAAAAGACGCTCAGTGCCCACGGTGACAATGTAAACCCAAGCCTTCAGCTGGAAGCTGACGATGGTTGATGCGCCCTGCAATGCCTTGCAGAAGTCCCGTAATTGACACTGGAATGGACATGTGGGGACATGCTGCAGTGAGAGGCAGAGTCCGATTTTGATCGTCAAGTCAGGAACTTGGCTTGTATGCCTCGCCTTCTCGCTGGTTCTGTTGAAAGCAGATTGGGGAATCAATATGTGGGCAGACGTCGAGTCTATGCATCATACGTGTCCCAGGCCGTTGTCGCAGAACACATTCTTTGTGCATGGACAGTGGTGCGGCACCAAAGACAAATGCAGCGGGTCTTGCGGCTTGCCTGATACTCAAATCCAGTCGTGACGAGATCAGGTCACCCCGTGGGTCGCGTGTTTCTTCGCGAACCGGAGGCCTGTTCCCGCAGTCGTTCCTGCAGCCGTGCTGGGTGGGGATCTGTGCTTGAGGGCTGCGGTGCGTTCCTTCGGTTCAACCATGTTCGTGAAGATTTGGACACGGAAGCCCAGTCTAGAGTTCTAGATTGAATGACCGAGGCCTGTCGCCGCTTAAAGTGAATGTGAATTCGCAAACAATCCTGAGTTACTTGAGCTACTAAGTCAAGCTTCCTTAGAGCTTCAAGCAGAATGACTAAGACTCAGCAAGACTCCACAACAGCACACGCATGGCAGACGGGGTTGCCGCTGCACAAAGCCCAAGCTTCGACGGCAATGTGTGCTTGGCTGTGCCTTTTTTGCTGTGTTTTGGGGTTGAACTGAGAGAGAAAGGCAGCTCTTAGTGGGACACCGTAAAGGCGCGAAAAGGCGCGCAACGGCTCTCATCCACGAGTGTTGCAGCGTGCTGCAGCGTGTTGCAGCGTGTTGCAGCGAGCTGCCCATCGTAATTGCAGCAGGAGGTTGCATGCAACGCTACAGGCTTCCATAGCATTCCGGAAGATTCCGGAATACACACATATAAACACACATGAAATCCAATGCAAATCCAATGCAACCCCCCCCCCCCCCGCATAACCCAGAAGTCTCAGCGGACATCTCGTAAACCTACTTGGATCATGTATGGAAACCCAAGGAGGACTAGCTGACGAGCTTGATTCTAGCTTGATTCTATTTGTGTACTTCTGTGCTTTCAGGGCCCTGTTTTGATTGACTCTTCTTGCGTGCAGTGCACGCGGTGCACGCCACAGGCGGCTGGCTGCACTGTGGGGTTTGGAAGCCCTGGAAGTGTTCGCTGCGGCAGCTTGCTTCAATTAGCTTGTGGATCGCTGAGGCACGGGACCTGGGGTAAATCCTCAAGGAGTCACATGGAGACATGTGAGAACACGAGCCAAGGTGAGCAACGACTATGAGGTCATCCTCACAATGCTTGGGTCGCTGATGTTCTTCTCTATGAGGTGAGGTATCAGCGAGAGAGACTCTGTGTTTATCGGTGGCCCCCGCACATTGATTCGTGGCACGTCGTGCCACTTCCAGAAGTATGACATGTCCGGGTTCGGAAGTCCCAAGTCTAAAGCTTCGAGATTTGGCTCCTGGATGCTGCCTTTATGCCTGTGCAACTACCAGCTTGCAGAAGTCATGTTCCCTTTTGAGTACTCCTTGGTATCTGGGGAGGGACCTGACAAAGGTCCTAATATGGAGAACTGCCCATCAAGATTTGCACACAGGACGAACCTGTCCTTTGCGCATGCGCTGCCTATGGCGTTGTCCTGCATGCTGGCTTACGCGAGCAGTGCAACCCCCAGTTCGTTCGCACATTGCTGTGATCTTCAAGCAGCGAAGCACAAACCATGCCTGATTGATTTAAGGCTCTATAATCTTGCAGTCTCAAGCTGCCGATGGAGCCAGACTGACCTGTTTCCGTTGTGTTTCGCGACATCTGTTGACAATGCTTGTCCTCGGTTGCAGGCGGAGCAGAGCGATTTCAACTGGGGGTGGACAGGAGTGTCTTTGACAGCACTCTGTTTTAGAGACAGCTGCTAATCCGTGTGACTCCGCCATCCCAATGGCCTGCGCATAAATGGCTTCCCCCGTGCAAGGTTCTTCTGATCGCTGCGGCCTGAGTACTAGAATTTGCTAGATGCTAGTTTGCAAAGCGCAACTGCATTTGCACGCGGCAAAGGGCTTCGTTCTGTCGGGTCTTTTCAGGTTTCGTCAGCATTGTGCTTGTCTGGACATCGGAACCTGGAGTGCTCCTGCTTGGGGCCCGTTTAAGTTGTCCTGTTCTGATCCTCATCCGTATTATCCGGCCAGGTACCAGAGAAGACTTTCGTTCCTCTCCCTCTATGCGTCCTTTGCAGTGCTGAAGGATTGCCTTCTTCGACACTGCATGTGGGCATCTGCAATCGATTATCTTGAGAATGTGGGCCGCTTGACTCTCTTTCCAAACCTCGGTCGGCCACAACATTCGTTGTGGACATGCCGGACCAGGTCCACGAGGGACATAGGATTCATTTGGACACATTGCGATTTCAATATGGATTATTCAAAATTGTCTTTCCCCGCTCAGTCTTTGAGCAGCAGCTGTCGGACACCCTTTCCTCAAAACCCCTGGCAGGATATTCAGGTGGACGACCCGGCCACCTTTGTAGACTACCTGGCTTTCGAGAGAAGGGCATCTGGCTACGTCCTGAGTCTCGCATTCTTGCGCATTCTTGCCGTTGAAATTAAAGCCATCGACTCTTGGCATTAGAGTCAGTAGTGTCTTTGAATTTGATTCAGGCGATGCGCAGGATGAACCCCCTGAGGATGCGTCAGCATGTGAGCAAGCACACACAGATCGTCGTGCTGCCACTAATGACACTAATGGCTGGACATCGATTCAGTTGTCCTTTCTGTTTTTTGCGGTTTTCGCAGGAGCCAGTGGCTATGAGAGAAACGAGACTGGCTCGACTGAAGAGGGGCCAAGAGCTGCAAGTGCCCAAGTCCTTTGATGTTTTTGTGCATCTGTCGCACGTCAGAATCCGAGGCTAAGAAGGCTGAGCTCCAGCCCGGGAATGGGCAACCAAGCCTTCCGAAATGCGCTCATAGGGTGGGTGCCTGACAATGAGAATCACGACAATGAAGCTCAGGGAAGCTCATAAAAGATCTGAAAAGCCTTGTTTCGCCGGAAGGCTCCTTGACATCTTGTCATCTGCACGTGAGGATCTGGCACAGGCCTTGCGTTGGCAGGAAGGATGCTAATCTGCTGATGTGCCCATTCTTAGCACTGGCAGGCAGATCGTCTGTTAAAACCCGGTGTCGGGGAGCAGCTCCAGACGCAGGCGCATCGCTTTCACTGCATGTGGACAAACCAGCGGCTCAATGCTAATGACCATTCATGGCCATGTGCCACACAGGGCATCGAAGGTGAGGCGCAGCAAAAGCTGCCGGGGCCTTGGCAGAGGGATTATGCATATGATTATGTCAAATTTTGAGCATCTCCGATAAATTTAGAGCAGCCAGTGTCGAAAGTGCCCCCCCCTAGCCCACAGAAGATGCCTCTCGGCAGAGCGAGGCTTGATCTCTTCGATGACTTGGCACCTGTCCCGCGGCTCCCGCGAGAGGTGGACAAGATGCCAGGGGTTCTCAGAGTGTTCTCGCACAACGGGTGCAAGAAAAACTGTAAGGGTTTCTGCAAGCCTTGCGCCAGCAGAAGGTCTTTGATCGTAATCTTGCGAGCCACATCACTGAGGCTAGATGCTGACGGGGCTTTGAATGGCTCGGATGAAAAGGAGAAGGATACCAGGATGGAGGCGTGAGCGTTGCTCATCCTAGTCTCGCCTGGTTTTTCATTGCAACCCCGTGTGCAGGCTTGGGGCTGGGAGGCCCAAGGCTGAGCATCTGCCTACATCTGCCTACATCGCTCATGATCAAGAACAACATCAAGTACAACATCAAGTACAGCTCTGTTGCAGCAACGCCGAGGTGCTCCCACCCCTGCAAGCCAACCCTGGCCAGGGACTCGCAGCAGCTCTTTTTTAAGCACATGGACCTGCATGGAAACCAAGGACCTGCTGGCAAGCTGGCAAAGAAGGCAGGGACTTGTCATGCCTTCACAATTGCCACACAGAAACTTCAGCCATATGCACATTTTGAATGCCGGAGGCCGATGCATCTCCTTCACCGTTCGCTGTTGCAGGAGGGTCAGTTCTGGTCCCCGTGGCAGAGAGCTCAGCACGAGGACACGTTTGAATTATTTTCTCAAAAGGCTCAAAAGGCTCAAAAAACTCACCGGCCAAGGTCTCGGAAGCCGCAGGTGCCTTCTCGGGACTTCGGGGCTGAGCGTGCTACAAGTGCCTCTTTCTTGGCAGGTGGCAACTCTGCGCTAGGCCCGCCCTGCTCTGCTTATGGATGTTTACGAGCTGGAGAGGATATGATACCGTACGCACATGTAACTGCTTCCAATCATGACGCACCGACGTGCGAAGATTGACCGCCGATTTGCCCAACAAACTTGAAAGAAAACCGACGACAGGGCAAAGGCTGCCAGTACTCACGCCTACCATCAACTTCCCTTGTTGTTGAGTTGAGTTGCAGCCTCTTGACACCGAGGGCCCGAGACACGGAATTTAACCATGGCCCAGGAGCCTCGTTGATCGAGAGCCTGCTCGAAGCGCACAGGACGCCTGTCGCTGGATGCAGTAGTGCCGCAGGTCACTGGCCTCACCTACTGATATTGTCTTTCCTGACTCTTTGGTAGACCAGGTTCAGCTTGCGCACTGATGCACCATGTTGACTGCAGCCATTGGTTTCAAGCTCCCAAACTCTTCCAGCTTTCGGGACTCTGCAATTTGCCGCCCCGCTCCCAGTCAGTGACCGAAATTCCTCCGCCTGTCCCTGCTCCTTCAACCAAAGTTTCAAAAGGCAGCCTATATAGGATTGCCGGCTGAGGCGATGTCGTTCTGGGATATTCCGGGCATGAAGGCCGGCGTGGTCTGGGCCTTACAGGCCTCTTTTCCATCTTGTTGGCCGTGCCATCGCCATGCCAGGTCAACCCATTGTTTTGAAAACTGTAGAATGCAATGGCCCGTGTGCCGAAGAGCTTCCGGCACGATTGTAGCAGTTGGAGCAGCAGGAGCCTGCAGGCAGCCCTTTGTGTTTGCTTCGCCTGAATGCTTAGATCACTGGAGACCTGGCATGGGCGCTGCTTCAGCATGCCAAGGTTCAACTGGGTTGCGTGAGGCAAAAGTGGGGGAGGAGGGGGGTCTGTGAGCTTTGCAGGCGAACCACTATGCCATCCCAGCCTTCAACTGCACCAGCCTGGACCACAAGCTGCAGCTCCATTGGCATTGACAAAACTCGTTCGACTCTGTGAGGCTCCAGCACCATCAATTCCGTCCTTGAAGCGGGAAAGACCCTGAACAGGCCCACAGTGTGATTTTCGTGAGCTATTCGGAGCATCTTTTGGCACTGAAGTTGGCCAGGCCGGTGATGATCCAGTTCTCCGAGGGCGGCTCTGCCTTCGTGGCAGGAAAGGCGCTTCCCAATGAGAAGGGAAAGCTGCAGGCGCTTCCCTCTTCCAGCCTTGCCATGCTTGCAATGGGCCATGGGACGGCGTGATATGGCCCGTGATTGGGGCTTGCCCTCACGACTCGACGATTTTGCTGTGCGGGCATGCGAGGCATCCATTCTGGGCGCTGTGGCTGGCGCACACTTCGCCAGAGACCTATCCAAGCAAAGGCAGCCACATGCAAGTGCAGGACTGGTCTTCTTGTAAGTTCTTGCAAGCTTATCCACGCTGTCCGCCTCGGCATCGCCTGGCTGCGATGCTGGGGCGTGGGTCACCTCGACCTGGGGGCTGTGTGCGGGGTGTGAAGACGTACGAGCTGTGGAGTTAGAGTAGTTAGAGGATGTTTGGGGATTGGCAAGTGGACACGTGGAAGGGCACGGGGGGCTGGGGGGGTTGGGCGTGTTTGCTTTCAAAGGTTCGAGCTGTGGCCCCGGCCTACGGTATCCCTGTGTCCTGGCCTTGGTGTTGCTTTGATGTTCTGAGCATCGCTGGGCTGGTGAGAGAAGTTGTGTTGCTGAGCTCTGCTTGATGCGAGAGTCTCAGAGGCTTGTTCATTCCGACCACTGTGTGGAAGCCTCGGCATGCCAGTGCAGTGTGCGTCGAGTATGCTTTCAGCATGTTTTTAGTATGCTTTCGGTATGCTTTCAGTGTGCTTGCATCTGTCGGTGGAGGCCAAGAAGCTGCTTCCGTGGTTCGATGGCATGCTGGAGGCTCGCTGCCTCCCCGTGCCAGGCCTCTGGAAGCCCAGTGGAGCCATAGCCCCTGGAAAGGCTGACGAGGCCTTTTTCAAGGCGCATGGAGAGCCATTGTTCTCGTCGCACATGCCAGAGCCTTACAGTACGCTCACCAGGACGCTCAGCATGCTCTCACAGCTTCAAGCGGGTTTGGGCCATGGATTCCGTGGAGTGACCAAGGTTGGACTTGTCAGAGGAGCCTGATGAGGAGAACATCGCGCCGGCTTCTTAGGATTTGAGTTGTAAATCTTGACCCGTGACTCAATGACTGTGACTATTGCGTCTTGGACGCATGCCACGTGGCGAGGAGTTGTACTCAAACCTGGCAAGCACCGAGGATCTGCCAACAGTACCTGAAAAAAATGGCCCCCATGAAGATCATTCTGGAGATGGAGATTGGCATCACGGGCGGAGTAGAGGACGGTGCAGCTTGGCGACCTCGTTCAGTGTTGCTGCAAGCCTGTGCATCTTAGGAGAAAGCCGGTCTTCTCAAAGCACGTCCTTTTTGGCTCAGGTGGACAATACGGGCATGGCAAAGGAGAAGCTCTACTCAACCCCGGAGGATGCTGGTTGAGATAGTTGGAATGGTTTGGTTTCATGGTCTGCAGACTGAGCTCTTTGGCCCCGCAGGATGTCTGGAAGGTCTATGAAGGTCTGAATCCCATCTCGCCGATGTTCACGATTGCGGCGGCTTTCGGCAACGTCCATGGAGTGTACAAGGAGAGCGCAAAGCACAGAGGAGAGATGTCCTGAGGTTAAGTTTTGGTGAGTTCACGATATTTCGCGAGGCAGGCAACGTGGTCCTGAAGCCTGAGCTGCTGGCGGACATGCAGAAGTATGTGCGGAGCTTACTGCTTTCTTTCCGTAATGTGAAGAACCGCACTAAAAAGTAACAAAGAAAGAGTTCTGCTGCGCGTAGAAACTGCTAGCTAGCAATAGTTTTGTACTAGCACTCGCAATGGTCCTCAATTGCCTTTGTGTTGCGGATGACGTGCGTGTGGACAGGCCAGCGAAAAAGCCAAGGCCGACTGAACAACGTGCCAGTGATGCGGACAGTTCAGTCGCGATTTCCCATGTGGATGCAGAACCCTGGCTTAGGGTCGTTTTGAGTGCAGGTCGACAAGCCGCTGAATTTTGTTGCTCGGCATTGCCTGACCGGGGCGGGCACAGGTCGGGGGTTTGGCGGTGGGCAGCCAGGTGGGGGGGTCGGGGGGGGGGGGGGGGGGTGGGGGGGGCGGGGCACAGAGTTCGTGACTGAGTGTGTTTGCGACCTTAAGCCTCTGCCCGAGGTTTTCCATGGCGGCTCTGGATCCGAGAAGCATCACATCGCAACTGCTCTTGCCGCGGGAGCTGGCAGCTCAGATCGATGGATCAATTCAGCGATGTCAGCGTCGAGCTGCTGTTTAAAGTCTCCATCGAAGCCGTGCAAGGTTGTGAAGATGAACGTGGACCCTTGGATGCAACAGCTCTCTGACACCAGGTGCCAAAACAGCATCTGCCAATGGTAGCGACTGGTAGTGCATGGCCCGCACCTTTGCATGGTGTGATTGTGCTTGCTTTCCAAGCTGGGGCCTGTGTGGCCTTTGACCTTCTCAAGCAAGAGCCTTACTGCCTAATTAACGGGCAACTGTACACTACATTTGTGATCCTTGCTCCTTGCAGCCTGGACTCAATGTCATAGTTTGCGGATGTTTGGGGGGTTGGTGCCCAGAAGCTGTGCCCAACGGAGCTCAACGACCAACCTGTCCTTAGCTGTACCTCCACCTGTCTTTCCATCCCCGTCTTTCTCTCCCCTCTGCCACTTCTCTCTGCGACCCCCCTCCGTCCCTCTCCCTGACTGTGTCTGCTGTCCCTCCTCTAGCTCTCTCGCGACATCCTTGGGACCTAAGGACACTGACACTCAGTGGGCATACTGGGAAGGCCTTCTCAAGTTCTACAAGGCTGGGGCCCTAAGTCGTGCTAACCCAGCTGCTCTGCTACTTTGCGCAGGCCAAGGAGGGCTACCTCCAGGGCCAGATCGGCAACCCTGAGGGTGAGGAAGCGGAGTTCAGAGCGTTTGGAGGGATGTGAGCGAGATGCTTCGGGGCTTGGTAAAGCTCTGTACAGTCTGTACAGTGTTGGCGGATGTTCTTGCAGAGTTGTGTTCACTGACACTATCAGGACAAGCCAAACAAGAGCTACTACGACCCGCGCAAGTGGATCCGCGAGCTTCCAGCCTAGCAGTCGTGGCGAATCTTCAGGGTGTCGTGATCAGGAGTGACAACAGGGCATGAATCTCACAGCTAAGTGCGCAGCATCTCGCAGCTTTCATCTTACTCCAGGTGTGAGGTGACCATGGTGAACCGCGTCAAGGAGAGCTGTGCCGACCTGTCGATCCCTGGTAGCAAGTCGTCCACCACAAGAGCTGCTTGTGCTCTTTTGTGTGCCCTCTTTGAAGTACATAGTACAAGTTCTATAGAGTGTTCTGCACGACAGTGATCCACAGCATTGTCCGAGACTTGTGTGGCTTCCTAGGAACGTGAACCCCTGAGCCAGAGACTCAAAGGCCGAGGATGTTGCACTGAATTCCTCAGTGTCACGTTGCTCAACCTGACCTGCCATCCTTCTTCTCCGCTGGCTGTTCCCAACCTGTGCAAATGCACGGCGTTTGGAGCATCAAAGCCAGTTGCAGATGGACTAGTGTGAGAGACGTACGTGCTATAGTGGGCTATAGTGTCTTTCAGTGGCGACGGGAAGATAGAATACCTAGGACCTTCTAGGACCTTGACGTTTCGTTTGTGGCTGTGTTGGCTGTTGAACATTTTGAACTCACGTTATGGTATCCGATGCTGGCCATCTTTACTGAGACGTTGATGGCAAGTCCTTTTGACTACTCTCAATAGCTTGATTTTGCACCGGACTGCTTTGCACATGAGAAGGTGCTGTTTCAAAAAATTATCTATGCGCTGGCATCGTGATAGTTGGATGCGGTTGGCGCCGAGCTATGTTTATCACAGTGCAGGACATCCCCACCTGGTGGTGAAGCCCGAGCAGCACTGGCTGTGCGTCCTGCCCCTGGCTCTTGCAGCAACGGCACGAGGTATCAATTTTTTGTAAAGCAAACTAAAGCAGCAACACTGACACGAGGTCAGGCATGGGTAGAGACTTACATCGAATGAGGCGCTGCGAACTGGCTTGCCCGGCAAATCGGACTTTGGGCACATCTTGCACCATGGGAGCGAGTGCAAAGCTCAGGGGCACATGCGCTACGTCCCGTGTGCTTCTTGCTGTCCGCACGCCTGCAGCGTCTCGTACGAGCAGCCAGCTCAGCCTGCACCTTCGGGAACTTCAGGTGGCGCTTCTGACAGCTGCAGCTGGTCTTCACTGTGCCCGAAGCTCAGTGAAAGGTTGGGGGAAACCTGGCAAAGCAGTATGTAAATAATGCAGGCTTGGTAAGGCTGGTGTACCCGCCTAGGCTCCAGTCGGTGCGGTCTGCCACGGCTCGCTTGAGGAAGCATGGCAGGGCGGGAAAATTCCGATCGCTGCAGTTTCTTGCTTCAGGAACCTCTTCTCACGTCGCATGCGCCATCTCTACACTTTTCACAACCGCAAGCACAGATGTGTCCGAGACATTTCGAAGCCAAGCCCCTCTGCTCACGACAGGTCAAGGCGATGGGTTTCAAGCGAGATTCATTCGGTGCACTTGCTGGTGGAGATCCTCTGCATCGTCCCCAGCAATGCAAAGGATGCTTTTGTACACCCAGCAGGCTTTCAAGCCCTCCATGCCACACCCCGACGGAAGGACCGAGTATCCGTAGCCCCAGGCTGGCACACGTGGCCAGTAGCGCCTCCACGATGCTGGCTTTGTCAACGGCTGGCCTGGCAAGCGTGCGCCTTAGGAGCCTTACGCTGGACACCTCCCTCTCTCTCTCTCTGGCTTTTTTTGTTTTATTTGATTTTTATGTTTTGTTTCTCTATCTCTCTCTCTCGCTCTCTCTCGCTCTCTCTCTCTCTCTCTCTTTCTCTCTTTCTCTCTTTCTCTCTCTCTTTCTCTCTCTCTCTCTCTCTCTCTCCCTCTCTCTCTCTCTCTTTCTCTCCTGCTCCGTTCCGTTTTTGAACGGTTCTGAATGCAGACAATCGAACTCTGATCTGCAGAGTCTCCCTTTTCAGGCATCGGAACAACATCCGGGCGTCCATCATCACGAGGCAGCGCTGCTGAGGATCCAAATGCATTGTGGAAGCCCTGCCCCCAGCGCTCCGCAAGCTGTGACGCCAGCCATCAGCCGGTGCAGGGAGTGTTCTTGGCAAGGCTCGTTCGAAGACTGCAATATCGAGCACGCCCGCCGTCTGCTTTGGAGGATCTGCAGCTGACGTCAGAGTCCGTGTGAATGCACTTTCGGCTGAAAGCCGCTTGCAGGATCTGAAGCGCGTGCGGATGCTGCGGAGCTGGCATGGTTTTGGTGCTTCGCGGGATCACTGCGGAGGTTGTTTTCAAATTTAGCACTTTTTTAGCACTTTCTCAGACACTTCTTGCACCGTGGATGCGCCTGTCTAAACAGGTTGGAAGCGGATGAGAGCCCCATGCCATTCAACCTAGAGAAGCTCGAGGGCCTCTCGCAAGAGGACGGGTGCACAGCGAGTACAAGCAAAAACGCGGCTGACAAAAAGGCCCGAAGAAATCTCAGGTGAGAGCTGTTCTGGAAAGTGGGTTTTTTATGTCGGAAGGAACTTGAGGAAGCCTTGGCCGCTGCGAGGGAACGGCGCCTGCTTCTGTCCGGATTGGCAGAATCCTTAGAAGCCGTCGCTGGCCTTGGCGCCCCTTCCCTCAGTTTTTTTTCCGGCGCTTTATTCTTTTTGGTTGAGGTGCTGGCAGCAGCAGATCTGGCATTCTTGGCCTTGCCTCAAAAGCAGTGGGGGCCCCCAGTGGTAGGTCGTGATCAATTCTCACTTCACGTCCTCCTCTGTAGCAGCTAGCGTCCTTCGACAAATTGCTTGCGTCCACCGGTGAACGTTTCCCTGCTTTCGCCCTGGACAGCACCCTGGGCAGCGCCCTTTGCACTTGCTTCATTTCTCAAACGACTTGGGGAAGCGGGACATCTGAGGCATCAGCAACTTTAGAATTTTAGAATGCTGTATGCAAAATCTTTGTGGGGGAACACAAGCCTCTGGAACAGTTGAACGCATCCTGAGCTGACTATTTTGTGTCTACGAGTTGTTTGCAGCATTTTTGAGCCGGAGTTGGCCATGGTTTGCAAAAGTGGCTGTGTGCCCAAGAGCCAAAACAAGCCGCCTGAAAGTGCCCTGTAAAACGGGCAGTTCGACCCCGCCTGTGTTTTTCGCATCAGGCACCTTGCGTGGGTGGAGCTGGCTCGCGACGATCGCGAGGCTTTCGACCTCAAATGACATCGTCCAAGCCAGTTCCGATAGTGACGCAATCACATCTGGTGCGGCTTGCCATACTTTGCATTACAAGTCGTTGCATTGCCCGGAGGTCGGCATAAATGCTCCGCAGTGGCTGCGTGGTTTGGCAGAAGTGCCATGCCCCTACTGTAGCCGGTTGCGCGCGCGCGCGTGCGCGCGCGGGTGCGTGTGGTTGTCCTCTTGCTGCGAGGGTCGAGCGCCTGTCAGCTGTGAAATTTGACCTCCGAGGCTCGCAATTCCTCTGTACGACACACTTCACACCCTGGCAGAGGTGGCACGACGGCATGCGAGCCTTGACTTTTGAGAGTTTTCACAGTCATATTTGGCTTGGGTCTTCTCATCTACGTGCTGTCAGTTGGCGTATGGTACCTCCAGCGGGCATCTTTTGTCGGTCGCAGCCTGAGCTAATTTAAGCCTTCAGCCCACTGGCCATTCGTCCCGGACTCAAGATCTTCCATTCTTGGGCACTAGGTACCATTGGACCACCTGCGTGATCATGCTCGTTATTGGAAGGCGCTGCCCTAAGCGGTTTCAAAGGCTTCGAGCAGCGCAAAGTCGGTGACATGAAGCGACAGGAAGCGACATGAAGCGACACACGAAGTGACTCAGCGTTCTCACACTGAGAAACATCCTATCCTTACTGGAGCAACGCGGAGAAGGTCCCTGCGATCGTCGAGGCACTCATGTTTGCACTGTGATGCGTGATCCCTGATGAGACATGTAGTCCTCAGGCAGTTTCAGCAACTCTGGACAATTGGCAGATCCTTGCAATCTGACCTTGTTCAGCAGCCAGGGGGTCGATTGGAACTGCAGACACCAAAGAAGGCTGGCAGATCTGCTGTGTGTGTGAGGTCGTCAGTCCACTAGCAACCAACCATACTGCGTGCATATGTGTGCCAGGTCAAACGGCGACAAAGAAATCCTTTCGGCAGGATCAGGCAAGTCCTTTACTGTCGCCATGTGGTGCTATGGCGCTCGTGTACAGAAGAGATCACCTGGCAAATCTTCGTGTAGCTACAGGTGCAAGTGACCATCGCCAATCGGCCGAACCTTGTATCCAGCCAGGCCGGTCATGCCTGGCTGGCCTTCCGCAATGTGGCAATTCTGATGGCACGTCCAGCGTGCGATTGCGCTCGCTACGCAGACTGCCGTATTTGCCAGGAGGGCTCGCTGCCAGGGCAAGTCGACGAGGCAGGTGAGAACAGCGGCCCTACTTGTAGAATCAGGGCCCAGGACCTACAGACTACAGCCTGCCAGTCGCACAGGCCGAATCTTGCCCTTCAACACAGACCGAAGCCCAACCTTGCACAGGAGCATATCGGGCAGGAACAGGCTGCTCCGTAAGGCACCAACTTAACAGAAGCGAAACTGCTGGATGCTCTCGGATGCTCTCTCGGATGCTCTCTCGGATGCACTTGAATGGGTCAGTTTCTCAGCAGTTTCAAGCATTGCAGGTGCATCCATACTGATTTGCGATGCTCGTGTGCCTAATACCTGTGCATGTTCATGGCGCTCTTTGGCAAGTGGCTTGCTCTGTAGAAAATGGGAAAAATTGCGGCAACGCTTTTTGTTGCTTAACTGTTGTGACGCTTCTCGGCCAGCTACATGTGACTCGTCCGTTCCATGTGTTGCAAGGCCATGCAGACACGTGCAGGCAGGATGCTGGGTTGCTCGGAGTGTCGCGCCTTCATGTGCATGAGGGTCCGCTATCTGCCATGTGGTTGGAGGTGTATCATCGCCTGCGAGTGATGGGCTATCCACTTTGAAGTGAGAGGGATGCATGCGGCTGACACGTTTGAGCCATGTTGCCTCTAAAGTAGAAGCTCCAGTTTCATGGCAGATTAGTATGGAACCCGAAGACTCTAAGGCCTATGTGCAGGAGGCCAATACAGGCCAAGACAATTGTAGACAGGCAAGTTCATTTTCGTAAAGGCTACAAAAGGCCAACTACAAGATGCGATTTGCTATGAGTAGGTTTACTTGTGAGAACTCAAATTGCGAAACAGTATGCGACAGCATAGGTGCAGGTGGCATTATTGCATGTTTTTAACTGTCACCTGGCACCTACTTTTCAGAAATCGCCGGGACCCCAGTCGGAATGTAGACATTGAGCACGTGATTGGACACCTCTATTCATTGGTTTTTCATTGCCTGAAGGCTGCTTCGAGATGTGCATGCTCAACCGAGGCCTGAGCTGCCGAATGGCACCCGTGCGATCGCATGAGTTGGCCAAGCCACAGCGAAAAAAAGGGGTCGTTTTTCGCCCACCCTCGCTGTGGGGTCGCTTTCGCGTTGAAGTCTAGCATTCTCCTGGCCTCCTCGGCTTGGTCCCTGGGGTGCCCGCCCTCAAAGAAGCCTGCGGAGAGTCCCGGCATATATCGCCGAGTATCCTTGGAGAAGAGTCCAGCTGAGTATCCCGAGAGTGCCCATCAGAGAATTCCGCGGAGAGCAGGACGGCTGCCACAGCAGGTAGTGGTAGGGAGGGGATGATCGGAGTAGTTTCCCCCCGACAAGTGGTAGCTAGATTTTAAGTACAAAGTGGCACGCATCATGTGATACGACGTGCTCAGGGCAGCGGGTAGGACAGCTGTGAGGCAGTACAACACTCAGCAGACCAGGCAGTATAAAATTCGGAGGCTCAGGCTGGCAACCGTGCCGAAATTTTGCCTTAACTACTACGGCCAACTGTAGCGGAACATTGCCTCAGTCAGGCGGGCAACTGTGCCGAATTGTTGCCTGACTATGTAGGCCAGGGAGGTTCGAAGTGGTGATTTGTTTGCGTCTTCGTGAGGGTCTGCACAATCTCCTACAAGACCTGATTATTTCTGAGCTTGTGTCTTGCGGTGGCTGCTGCATTCTGGATCTTGGGGTAGGGCTCCCTAGCAGATCCTTCGTGCGGCGCACTCAGAGTCTCGAAGCACACGGTGCAAGTGATCCAATGCAGCTTACAAATGAACTTTTCGGACTCCCATCGAGGAGGCGTAGGCATGAATCCAAGCACGACTCCGAGGAAGATGGCAGCTCTGCGGCTCTGTGGTCTGCTCGGCCGTGCAGGTCCACTGTGAAGGGGCTTAAAGACTCAGGGCAGCCTTGGCAACGTTGTGGATGGATGTGGGTGGAGGGCCACGGGCATGTCATGTGCCGATTCGTGACTCTCCCCTTCTGTCCCATCTGGTTGGTTCACTTGACAGGTTTGACTTCGAGCACGCTGAGGCTACGTCCCTCGCACAAAGGCAACTGTGTTGCTAAATCGGGTGGGTACTGGCTGGGCAAGTTCGACATTCTCAAAGTCTTTTGCGAGGTTGCGGTATCCCGATTGTCCAAGCAGGGACACAGTGTCAGGCGAGTCTCTAGTAGTGCATCTGGTGTCTTCGATCCCTTGTCCATAGCGCCACAACACAGGCCTTTCGCATTGCTCCCGCCCGAAACTTCAACGCCGAAGGCTCAGCTTGTCTGCAAAGGCAGGTCGTAGCAGACTCAGATCGAAGAAGGTTGTGCGGCAGTGTGATTCTAGGATTTCATGTATTCCACCTGGCCGTGAGCCAGAATCCGTTGATTCAAACCATTTCGCAGGTTGCCACTTCCAGGAAAACTAGATCTTCGGAGGTATAGGGGGGAGTCGCCGACGGTGGGGGAGGGGGAGTGAAGGGGGGAGGGAAGGGGGTGGGAGGAGTAGGCAGGTCTACGATACCCAGCGGAAAAAATGGTGCTTCTTCGTTCCGCTCAAGTTGGTCCATGCTGGTAGCTCACTAGGTCATCTAGCCCTGCGAGGCAGCCTCTTCCTCTGTCTGGAGCTAAGAGGCTAAGAGTAAGCTTTCGCTCACAGACTGAAATCTGCAGATGCCTTGATTTCATAGTCTGGACGATGCAAAGAAGCCTAGACGTCCAAGGATGACTTGGAGCTGCTGAAGCGCAGAAAGAGGTTTTCTGCCCAGCTTGGAAGTACCTGTGTACATCAGCTTGCGCATATCGCGAAGTCGGAAAGCCTCCCTTCCTCGAAAGAGCAACAGATGGCAATTAGGCTCACCTGGCGCGCCAAAAGCCGCGGCTGGCTCGAGCTGGATGTGCTCATGGGAACCTTCGTAGAGAAGCTGCGCCGCCACGAGTTAATGAGTTGCGTTCAGTTGCACGAGGGTCCAGACATGGACTGCCCTGATACATGGATAGAGATTGAGATGGACACTCGAAAAAGTCGAAAACACAAAAAGGCAGGAGGTGAAGCCGAACGGCCCGGAACAGTGACCTTTGGTCTGTTGGGAAGCATGTGCGAACGGCCTTTGCTGGTGGAGACGTGCTCAAAACTACTGTCACGCCATGGTTGTTTCGTCGGTGCAGCTTGCTTTTGGTGCGGTTTTTGTTTGTCCTTCACGATTCGGTACCCTCCTCGAAGTCGCTGATTCTCGCCATTGATGGCTCCTGTATGCCCTGATGCTGGGATCATGGATGGCTGTGGCCTGTAGTCGCTGCACGTAGTCAGTGGCACGAAAGCCAGGCACATTGCAGACTTTGACAACGACAAGTTGGATCTGCTAGAGGAGGCACGAAAATGCAATCAAAAACACGAGGGTCGCACAGGGCCACGCTGCACAACAACAGCCTAACAGCTTGTCTTCGCTTGCACGCCAGGTCCTTGAACTTGAGAACCCGGACCTCTTCAAGTGGTTTACAAAGCAGGTCTGGACAGGGCGCCATTCAGTTCTCAAGCAATTTTCTTCCACGGTGTTTGACCTCGCAGGTGCAAGTGCCAGAGGAGCTCTTGAAAGAGAATGAAGTCATGCAGCTCATGATGGAGTGCCTCTGACTGCAATTTGCTTCATGTCTGAAGATAGAAGAGTGCGTCGCGTACAGGTATGTTAAGAGCGACCACACGAGTGACTTCAGCGTCAAGTGAGAACGAACGAAAGTGTGTATTGCGGTTTCTCACCGGACTTCGTAGGTCCAAGGACTTGTACTCGTGACGGCCGCACGTTTTGACAGATGCGGATACTTGAGGGTAATACTTGCAGATAGTATGCTTGCTTTACAACTGTTTAAGGCAAGCAGTACCTGCACAAAGATCAGGCAATTGCACAGCCGATTTTCTGCCTGGATTGCTGCTCCAGCAGTGAGAGAACGTTGAGTTGCAGTGGGTTGCAGGTGTTGTCCTGAACCGGCGATCAAAGTGGCCGTTCGAATTCATATTGACCCTGGCCTGTCCTGTCAAGCTGCAGTTGTAGTTCGGAAGTTGTGTATTGTCACTGGTACCATCGCTGATGGATGATGGTGTACCGTCTCCTTTTTAGCAAGTGCTGCTCAGCAGCTTGCAGCCGGAAGTGAATCTTCGACTTAGCCAGCTAGTACGACCTCAACTGGAGACGTGCTCCTGAATGGCGGCGGGCTACTTTGCTCCGGCGTATCCCTCTACTGGTGAGCATGAGGCAAGAATGCATGGAGTCGACTGGAGTCTACTGAGTTTCAGAGACTTGTTCAGGCCAACCTCCAAGAGGTTCGTCAGCAAATTGCCTTGCTCAAGCGCGACAATGCCCGGTGACACAGAGCTTGTGATACATGCGAAGTGAATCGGCTGCTCCATATAAGCTTTCACCTTTCGTGCATGCGGATGAAGCTTCACAGGACGGGCTGAGAGAGGAGATGAGGAAGACCACGCGAGAGTTCGCTCCCGAGCCGATGCTTCAACAGTTGCGGTTCTGCAACGAGCATGAGCGGTGGAACAAACTCCTGAATTAGACAGACACTTGCGCCGCACAGCTAGTCACGCTCAGCATGCAATGCATTCAACCAAAGTTCAGTCTGCAGCTGCTAGCGACTCCTCGCCTACCTTGTGTTGTCTGACTTGGAGTTTGTGCAGCCCTTCCCAGCGCCAAGTATCCACAACCAGACGGAGCGCCTTTTCTGGGCTCGGTACAAGACCAAGGACCTGCGGAGCTAAACTGTGCACTTGAGATACTGTATATACTTCGATATGCTGTTTTCATCGCACCGAGCTACTGGCATCTTAAGTTGCGGAACCCTGGTTGGGCCAGTGTGTGCTTGCCGCCTGGGGCCAGAAGCAGGCCCGAAATGTACTGTGCCAACATGTCAGATAGAAAGTGGAGGAACTCGGGGCAGCACCTGTACCCCTGTATGTGTACCTTGAACAATAGTCCTCCAAAGTACTCCCCACATACCCCCCCAGGGTCCTTAAGCCCTCAAGTATGAAGTGACTTTCCTGGCAACTTTCAGTCTCCACCTTCGAGCCAAGCCAAGCCAGGTCACGTAAAGGGAGCGTCGGCAAAGTTTGTTGCCCGCAAGCATCTCAATGGGGTAACGAGGGTAGCTGTCCCTTCGCTGTTTTCGTCCCTCGTGTTCATCATGCCGTGGCCAGAAACCCTAAACATCCCTAAGCCTTCCTAGTGCAGGATTTGTCGGACCGCGTGCGGGCCTAAGAGACGAAGCACAGAATCTAACAAGAACTGTGTGGCTAGCAAAGACTAGCAAAGCCAACTGAGGCAGCGTATATCCGCATCGCGACCATCACGAATCCTTCCCCAATCGGGCAGTACTGCCCGAAGCTGCAGGGCGAGATTCTCAAATTCGCAAATCTTCTTCCTACTCTTCCTATTCTTCCTATTCTTCCTGTTCTTCCTGGCCATGCAGGACCTGAGCCAGATGAGTACTACCAGGAGCCACCGCAGTGGGACATGAGTGCTAGAAGAAGATAGGGGTCCAGATTAGCGCCCTGGACCTTAAATGCAAGCTTGCCAAGCATGGATCGGACGTGCTCTGCATGCGCCAGATCCAAATCCAGAAAGTCCGACAGAAGACTCGAGACGAGCTGTCGAGCACTCATTCCCGGACACGTTGGTAGCACGGCGGCGTCAGTATTGCATATGATGGCAAATGAGTGTCCCAGGATGAAGGAAGCAGCGCGCTTGAAGGGCCAGCGAGTTGCGGAGCCGGACCCCGAGCAGCCCCAACTTCGTGCTGCGGCACAAGCTGTTGATATGTTCTTCGCACGCTCAGGGATGCAGTTCCTCCACGTCCCAAGGAGGCATGCAGCAGTTCTGTTCTAGTTCGACAGTGAAATCGACACTGCAGTCCCAGATCAGGTACCATGCAATTTCAGTCCTGCGCTGGGAACACAAAGCAGCCGCTTGGTGCAAAGTGCGAGGCAGACCTGGGCTCTGCAGTGAGTTTGTAGCATAAGGTGTCGGAAAGCTTCAAGACCCAATGCTGCTTGGCCTACGGAACCAGACCCATTGGCCTGGCCCTCAAGAAGCGTTGTTTGGCCTGCGGTGTTTCATGGCCTCTGATAGCCTGTGGCCGAGGAACTCCATGCGAAAGCCCGGGAAGCTGCAGGGGCCTTGAACGGTAATTTCTGTATGTGGCGCGCATGTGAAGCGACAGCCTCTACAGCACGGATGCAGACTCGATGCGTTTGAGTGTACATGAGCTTGCTACGCTTCCTCGGATCAGATCGGTACCGCTTGGGGTGTGCCAGGCCAGAGCTTCTCCCGCGAGACAGCCCAAAGCATGCCTTCAAGGCTCAGGGCTGAGTGTCTGAGAGTTCTGGAGATTCTAGAGTGCACGAGCAGCGCGCGAATCTTCGAAGCTACCCTACCACTCCCTGTATGTCAGAAGCCATGCGGCCTGAGAAAGGCGGTAGCAAGGTGCGAAGCTGTGTTGCTCACAGCCACAAGCAAGGTCCTTGACCAAGGCCCTCTCCTCACGTCTGCTCCACTTGCCCAAGGTTGTCTTCCTCCTCACTTGTCTGAGTAGATCGTGGGATGCAACCCTGCTCTTTGTCTCCGTCTTATTCCTCTTGGGAATGTTTCCAAGCAGTATACATAGCCATCCTAGCCATACTAGCAGGGAGTGAACCTCCGTATGCATCCAGTAACTAAAGGTGAAAACGTCTTGCATGACCTTCTTGAAGCTTCCCTGCTTCAGCCCTAGCTGACAGAGCTTGGCAATGCCTGACAAGTCCATCAGGAGAACACCAATGCGTGGATGGCACGATCCAACGAAGCAAGCCCAGCTCGAAACCGCAACTACGCGCGGTGCCCAGCGCATGAAACGGATAAGGTCCGTTCAATACTTGAGCCATGGTGAGTGCCGTTGTACAGGGTTGAGCAGTGTCGAGCAAGAACCAGATAATCCGCACTCGTTGATCGTTTTGGGGCCAGCATCTGCGGGCACTCAAGTGGAGAATTGGGAGCATCTATCCATCCGCTAATGACGTACTGTCGAGGCATGCCTGGGATGTGAATACTGCTTTTTGAACGTTTTGAACATGTTGAATGTGTTGAATGTGTTGAATGTGTTGAATGTGTTGAATGTGTTGAATGTTGTTCAGACAGGGCGCCCAAAGTTTTTCGAGTCTTTGAAGTTGCAAGGTCTCGATGATGACACGCTCGCAGTTGTGGGCTTAGCAACCTTCGGCACCAGCGGATCGGCCCGCAGATGCCTTTCTAACCGTCTGGAGCAGATGCATGTGCGCCAGGTCGCAACCCATGCATACGAGCGCTTGACAGCTTTGTTTCACTCCTGTGTCGGGCCTCCAGCGCTTCCTCCAGGCTGATCCTCCCGGATCCGCTCGGTTGTATAAACGGGGTTTGCAGCTGAAGTGACTGAAGCAAGCGGAGTCAAGCGTGATCTTGGGGACGAGCTTGGACCAGCTCGGAGCTCGAGTTGTCTTTTGCCGTGGCCTGGCAAAGCCAGATGCCTGGTGCAGAGGCGATCAGAGGCGGGCGTAGGTATAGGGGTAACAGAGGGACGTAGGGACGAAAAGCAGAAAAGTTTGCGCTTCTTCATCCTCCTCAGCCAAGAACTGCAGTTTTCGAGAGCCCCGCACTCTACTCCACGCTGCCTTTGCTTCTCAAGCCGCAACTATTACGTCGGCATTGTCCGGGCCCGCGAGCCATGGTGTGCAGGCCTGCTGTCTTGGGCAGACCGGTTGGAGACTGAGCAGAGGCTTTGATGCCAACCGCAGCCTGCTTTTTGCTGTGCATCTGTTGCGAGGTCTCCGCCGAAGCGCAGAGAATCATTTGGGGGCCGGATGACGCTGGTGTGGTTTGGGATGGCCGGCCGCTGGCGATGGGCTTCTGCTTCTCAGTCTGCACGTGGCGTCGTCCTTGTCTTTGGCTGCTGCATGACTTGTGGAGCCCAGGGGCGACGACTCTAGTGGCTGGACAAAAAGCCTCGAGAGGAAAGTGCGACCCTCAAGCTGGGATCAGCTGTGTTTTTTGTCCACAGCGTCCCGTGGTGTCAAGATGAAAGTCTGTAAATGTTGGCAAAAATGAGGTGCAGGTCCAGCAGACTCCTGCTGCTGGGATGCCAGGCACGATCTCTTGCGAGCTTGAAGCAGCGAAGCTCGACGCGTGCTCAATTTGTGTGCACGGCGAGCAGGAGTTCCGAAGAAGCCTGTCCAAGGCTCAGACATGCTGGGGTTCTCTGCAAATTAATTTTTGCCAGCAAGATGCCCCTCAGCAACTTTGAGTCGCCCAGGTAGCCCCACCTCCTCCGAAACCGGGAAAGCCGAAGTCTGCCTCCTGCCGGAAGCAGAGACAGAGATTAGCTTCCTTGATCGACAGCGGGTTCCGTACACTCGTAGACTGCCATCTTTTGTTACGTTGATTGCCTTGGCTGGAACACCGCTTGAAACAGATCGACATCTCCGAAGCCGCACGAATCCATGTCCCACTTGTACAAGTGAAGCCGTTCGTTCGGTGGCTGCTTCAAATTCAGGCTGAGAGGTTCGCCAGAGGACGATTCAACGCAGTTAACAGCAGACAGCGCCTCCAAAACAGGGAGGCCTCCCAAAATCTTTGAGTCAACACGCCAAAATGCACCAAGCAACCTCTGACCACTTTACGTTCGCACTTGGAAGGGTTGGAAGAGTACTGGGATCGTTCGGCTTCGACCGAGGCAGCTAAGGCATCCAGAAGCTGAGCTGCACTCCTGTGGTGTCCCGTAATCCCGCAATCCCCTGTTGTCTTGGTTGTGATCCAACCCATCTTGGGCAATACGAAGTAGACGTAGACATGAGCAGACCTTGATGGACCTCGTGCGACATGGCTCGCCATGGCCAAACTTAGGCGATGCAAGGGCCAAAGCGGAGGCGGATGCGGCAAACTCTGGCATAGCAGTAGCCCGACCAAAAGGAAAGATCAGGGAAGGCCATGAGGACATGGGAAGGCCATGTGCGCAAAAGGCGCTCTATGCTCTGTGCTCTCCATTTGACTCTCTGAGGCCTTGACGTCCCAGCAACTTGAGGCCTTGAGGAAGATACTGGGCAGAACCATCTGCAGAGTCTGAATCGGAGAGCGCGTCGGTTCATGGACTCTTCTTTACACCAGATCTGGTTTCTCTAGTTTGACTTGGGGCTTAGGAAGTATGATACGGACAAAGACTCTTCACTGACTTACGCACCTCGGTTGCACATCGGATGATGCTTCCAGACTCTGCTAGATCTGACATCTGATACCAGCCGATCATCGATCTGGAAAAACAGGCGAGTTTCAACGCATCTCCAACCGGACCATGCGCGCTTCCTCTGTGCATTCTTGGACCGTGAGCCGACCCTGAGTGAGGCCGAGTTTGCCGGGTTGTGCGCGGAGCTTGCCGGGCTGCAGAAGTCGCCGGCCCCCCGCGAAGAGGACCTTAAGGCGCCTTGTTTGCAGCACTTAGACTTGCAGCATTTCCGTCCCATGTGCACGCAGTGCTGAAAGCGTAGCTTGTTGTCACAACGTAGCATGATGCTTGTGTTGCTGGATGCCGCGGGCGCTTCTTCTATCCAAGGATATCTTTCAAGAGTTTGATAAGGATAACAGCGGCAAGCTAAGTCTCTCGGCAGAGCTACTGGTCAGTTTTCAGTTGAAGAAGCTTGAGTTGCATAGTACAGTGCTTCTTCGTGCTCTTAGTGCTCTTTGCTGCCCGAGGCATGCAAGAGTTCAACTGGGCCTACGCAACCTTGCAGAGGAAGGTGCAGGCCCGGCTCGATGGTGGAAAATGGCATGAAGATGTCTGAAGATGTCTGAGCCGCTGTTGCGCTTTACATTCCTTTGGGTGGTAGCTAGTAGAGTTCGAGACATTTTGAGGAAGCGGCTGCAACAAGGATCCAGGCATCGGAGCTATTTTGCGAAGCCCTTGCCTTCCATGCATAGTCTAGGCTTAGTGACTATCCTGTTCAGTGCATCAAGGGAGGAGCCTGCAGGCGGTCATTGACGCGTGGGAACTGCACCAGCCTGCAAGGCCAGATTTCGAGGAAATCAAGCGAGAGCTGAACTTCAGGCGCGAAAAGCAACATGCCTGCCCGAGTTGAGAGGAGAATGTGTGGGAGCTCAATGACAGCCCTGAGTAGGGGCGTGAGTGTGTGCGCTCGCCGTTGCCCAAGATCAGGGAACCATGCCGTGTGCCAACCGCAGATAGCTGATCAATGCGGTGAACACTTCAACCTCGTGATAGGCTTAAAGCTACGACTTAATCCCACTAGTAAGCCGTGCCAGCTGCAAATCCTTGTGTATTCAGCTTTTACTTTTGCCAACGTGACTGCGAGGAGGGAGCTCCTAAAGCCCGGCCCAAAGCGCCACCTCCACCTCCGCCACCCAAAAAAGCAGGAGAGAGCAAGAGACTCGCTGTGTGGGATTCATGCAAATTCGCGCCAGAGTGCAGAATATCTCGAGATGTCGCAAGCCTTGCCGGTCTTCCGCACATTGCGGAGCCCAGGAGCAAAGGCAAAAGCGCACACTGCCGGGACGGCTGCACCTTGGATGACAGCCAGTATAGGTCATCTTTGAAGCAGAAATACTCCAGGGATGGAAGCATGTCTGGTTCCGACGCTGAGGCATTATCAGAGGAGCAGTTGAGCCAACTCAGACAGAAATATGACACAAACAATGAATCCTGGCCTGAGAAGATGTTGATGACTCATTGATGTCTCTTCCTTGGTGGGTTTCTGACTTCCTGACTGCCAATTCAGTGCAGCCGAGGACAAGATGTTGTCTGTTGTTCCGCGTCGGCATTCGCATTAACGTTTCTTTAGTTACAAATCTAAGTCTCGAAAGCCTCTAACTCTAACCGAAGAAGTGCAACAAGGATGAGTTCGACGCCATGGTGGAGATCTCAAGACAGTTCAACTGACATTTGCACACTTTGGTGGGTTTGCTTGTGCATTCCAGGCACGTGAAATCGCAGCTCTGAAGGGGCAGAACCTCCCCTCTGATACGAGTCTGAAGGATTCCTGGCAGCATGGATCATATCGTGCAAGTCGGAATGTGAACAGAGCAGAGTAGAGCCACTTGCACGATTCCGTTGCAAGGAAGTTTTTCAGGAGTTCGACAAGGACGGTACGCAGCTGCAATGATCTGCAAAGAGTACCTTCATGGAGCTTCAGGGTTTGAATGTCCTAGGCACCATATCGCATCCCGCAGCAAACCACAACGACATGTTTAATTGCCTCATTTTCAAGCACGGTACCTCAGCTCTTCAGTTCGAGGCGATTGAGTGCGCTTGATACGTGAGGATGGCAGCGGCAACATGAGCATGGAAGAGTTCAATTGGGCCTACGCCACGCTGCAGCAGGAGGTGGAGGAGCGCCTTGCACATCCTTGCAGTACGTACCTGTCACAGCTTGAAAATTTAAAAGACCTTGTGAGCTTCCGCCACATCATCTTCCTCCAAGGCCGCAGCGGCGATCAAGATCCAGGCCGCTGTTGCGCAGCGATGGCCTCAGTTGGGTGCAACATTTCCAGTGCCCTGCAGGCGAAGTTTCGTGGCAATCAAGCACGAGCAGAAGTTGAGGGCATGAAGAAGACGAAGGCTTGGCTTGCTGGCAAGCGGTGCGCAGAGACGGCGACGGCGAGTACAATCTGATACAATATGTGTGTATACTGTATACATGGTATATATATATATATATATATATATACGTAGACGTGCAGAAATATGTATGCATGACTGTAAACGCTTGCGCGCGCCGCCTCGGCAGCCGGGCCGGCCCACAGGAAAGGAGGAAAGGGCCTCAAAAAGAAGGGGGGTCAGGAAGGGAAGTGGGGTCCCAGAAACGGGGGGGTTCGGGGGGGCGGGGGGGCCCAGGGGGGGGTCCCAGCGGGGTCTGAGGCGAAAGGCGAAATCAAAAAAGTTCCAAAAACAACCAAAATGCGTGCATTTTGGAGCATCCCCTCTATAGGAGCCGCCGACAGGCAGCATCGGTTTGCAGCTCGAGGGGGGGGGGTCGCACAGGGCGGGGGGGGGGGGGGGGGGGGGGCGTCAAAAAATTTGGCACGGAAGGGTTGGGTTAGGGGGAAGGAGACCGGATCCGTCCCTGCTTGTTCGAAACGCTTCTCGGCAGGAAGCCGAGGCGAATTAACACATGAGTACAAACAGAGCTATATAAGAAAAGTATAAGAATAAGTATAAGTATAATATAAGTGTAAGTATAAGTATAAGTCCAAGTCTAAGTCAAATTGGTAGAACAATGTTTGTGCATACAACTAAAACCATATAGGTATAAATTCATGAAAACAGTAAGTATATGTTCATGCAAGAATAGTGCGCGGCCGTTTTGTGCAGAGCCGGTCTTGCTTTTGCATCATATCGCTACAGAATCTGGACGCAGGCCGGTCACCCGCCGCCTCCTAAAGGCCAGCAGGGCTTCCCGGGAATTTGGTGGAGCTGCTGTGCTTTTCGCTTTTTCGCCTATACCAATAAAATCCGGCAGGTGTGGCTGCTGTGAAGTCCAAGGCCCAATCAGTAGCATCTGCAAGTGGTACCGCCGAGTCTCGGCAGCATTTTGTAGCATTCTTAAGAAGAGACCGCGGTCTTTGTGCCTGACCGAGGGCTAGGGTTTACTTCACGAGCACGAGATTCCTTTCCATCCAAGATTCATGTCTCGAGCACCAGCCTTAAAGAGACTTGCCTGCGTTTTGTCACTAAGGGCCTTACGCAAGCACAGATGGTCGCCTTGAGAGAGAAGTTCGACGTGGATGGAGACCAGACGATGACCTTGGTACCTCCGGCTTTCAGGGGCAATGAGGTTTGGTTCACAAACGACTTTGGTTAATGGATGTTAATGGGACAAGGTCTTTCTTAGCACTGCATCTAGGCTGCAGCTTATCCACTGGTAATGAGGGCTGCAGTTCTCTTCGCAACTTGCGCAGTTCTCTGGAGAGATGAGAGGTTAGCAAAGCTCCGATTCTCCATGCACCACCGCAGGTAGAATTCAAAGGACTTGCGCGACAGATCTCGCAAATGCAGGGTCATGCAGCTCCCAGCTATGATGTGCTGGAGGATCGGCAGCTTCTGAAGGAGGAGAGGTATGAACGTCTGGGTCTTTGAGAGCTTTTCAGGAGATCTTCGACGAGTTTGACAAAGACTTCACGGGCAAGATGGGCATGGATGAGTTCAATTGGGCCTATGCAACCCTACAGTTGAAAGTAAAGGAGCCGCGCATCGGTCACGGGTTCGAGCATGTTCGAGCAATGCCAGACGCACGGGCTTGGCAGGAGGAAGCTGCAAAAGAGGCTCAGCAGCGAAGCCTTAAGGTTAAACAGTTAAACGGTTATTTTGGTGGTTGAGACATTTGTCCAGGCTTCGCGCGTTCTGAAAATTCGCCTGGGGCCAAATGGGAAGTTGCGGCGGTCGTGGTGTGGGAGAATGTTGTGTCTCAGGTCTTGAGAGGCCGGGCAATGAGAAGCTGGGTTCGAAGCTCAAACGTGCTTCCCGAGGAAGTGTGACACGATGTTTTTGTAGCACTCTAGTCGACATGCTTAGCTGGGCTGCGCCCTTTCAGGCCTGGCGCTTGACAAAAAAACCCTTGAGCAGTGTGCTTAGCAATGCAATGTCTGCGTCATGGCAGCTCATCCCTAGCAGTCTCCGCCAGGGTTCGAGGAATCAACCCCGACTCCTTAGCTTCCCAGCCGGAGCCTCACTGCGAGTCACCCTAGGCATAAAGCAGCTGGGACTCAGATGTCCTTAGCAGGTGGAACTATGCTAACCCACGCAGTGCCCTGCAAGTTGGCTACAAGATCAAGAAGGCTGGCGATGCGTGTCCCCGTTTGAGCTTTCCTCGGCCAATGGAATGCTTGCCGAGAGTGGGTGCCAGGTGAACGGAAAGCCAGGCATGGCTGGATATAGCCAGGAGCTCATGGACGGCGCGGTGAAGGTCCATTGTGGCTGCAGTAGCCGGTGCAAGTAGCTGGTGTGCAGAGCGGTTTGCGGTGTGCCTTCGGAGAAGCCCCGCCAAAGGTACTGGACATTGAAGCTGTCCCAGGATCACGAGTTCACAAGGAGCCTGCTGGCATGTAAGCATCCACACGCGTCCACATGCGGTAGGAGATGGATTGGTTTCAGCTGTAGACCTTTGATTCACAAGTGCTGTGTTGGGCAATTGCTGCTGTGCTGCCTGGTGCCAGCCCCCGAAGTTCTATTACGTCAGTGGGACCCTTAGCCAAGATCAGTGCCGGATCATGTCAGGGATTTCAGATGCTGTCTATGCATCATCGGCAACTGCAGGGCTAGACCGCTCCGATGGCGGCAAGCTAGGTGTGATCCTTACCGAGCCTTTCTGTCTGCGATGTGCAAGCTCTGGAAACCCTGCCCCAGCTGGCAAGAAGGTATGCAGGTTGAGCAGCCCTCCTTGGAGTCGAATCCTCAGGGTGTCTGGCTTATTAATGACAGGATGTACGCGAAAACCAAGCAACGTGGCTGTGGCCGCGAGTAGCTGATCTCTCGCATTTCGGACTTGTCGCGTTTAGGCTACAGTGACTGTGTGACTGAGTGGCGTCTTCCTCTCAGGATTCAAAACCTTGCTGCTGGCGGACTTGCTTGCCAGCACCGGCCTCATGGTATTGCAGGAGGCCATCAGCCTTAAAGCCTAAGCCTCACACTTGGAATCACTTGGACAAGGTGGAATGAAAAGCATCCGAAAGACAGGATTCGTCCAGGTGATTCCATCGTGAAGGTGGACGTAACGGGATGTATTGCGATCTGAATCTGAGTGCAATTGCCTTTTCTGTGGCAGTGTTGCTGCATGTTGCGGCTTTCCACTTGTGCACAGGTCAATGGCAAAGATGGTCTAGTTGGCTTCAAGGAGGACATGATGAATCCGAAAGTTCCTGCAGGGCTTCCAATCTTCTGTTTTGCAGCGCTTGCAGCCTTTGCCATTTTCTCCCTGGCAGCCTTCATGTGTTAGATGCTCCAGGTTCTTGACATCCAGCTCGCGCCGTTAAGCAGGTTTCACGAGGACTCTTGGACAGGGCTGGGCTGCGTTCCGGATGCTGAGCAACACCCCAACTTTCTGAAAGCTGAAGTCCTCATTCCTAGAAAGCCAGCACTTCAGGAGATATCGATCAGGCTGGTTTATTCCAAATATGCATCAAAACCACAGCAGGTTGACTGAATCAGCGTCTGCCAAAGATCGAACAGGTGTAGGGTTGGACGGCACGACACGTGAAGGTTTGTGTGAAGGCGGAAATGATGTGCCTTGACATGAGAGGATGACGAGGAAATTCCGACGGAGTCTTCAGCTCGCCGGATGCAATTTGTTTTAGATGTGTTTTGGCAGGTGCAAGGCTTGGAGACCATTATTGCAATCGTGGTTTTTGTGAAGGGAAGGAACGTGCAGCTGCAGGTACTGACGGAGGAAGAGGAAGCAATGGAACGATACAAGGTGATCATTGAAGCCATGCAGGCGGGCGAACTTGACACAGGAAACAGTTTCGGGTTGACGATGCTCTGCGGAGTCGGAGGAACTCTCTGAAGCGGAGAAGAAACGAAGAGCCAATGCGGACGCCTGCCATCAGCTTGCCGTTTGCGATTCCTAGAATGGTCGTGCATCATCGAGCTGCCTCTCGCCCGAGGAGAAAAGGCGTCTGAAGGCCATCAGAGACGGCAAAGAGGCACGCTTTGAATGTTTCGGGTGTGACAAGGGGAAGGGAACTCGCACCGCGCCTCCCCAGCTAAAGCTGGGTTTGGAGTTGTGGCAAATTCCATTCTGGGGCATGGGGGGCGGGATCAGTCAGAAGGAGTTCCAGAGATGCTTGGTCCGTGGGTCGGCCGTGGTTGGCAGCTGAAACTCTTGATGCCCTTTTCTTTGGGCGAAGGGATAAACCTTTTTGCACCCACACTGTCGTGACCGTAGCAAACAAGTTCTAGCCCAACTCTGGTCTACGTCCTCAAACCTCTCTTGCTTAGCTTGGTGGTGGGTAAACGAAACAGAGAAGGAGGCAGCCTCCGCTTCTTGGCAGGCTCTGGCCACACTAGAGGCCATGCAGGAGGACTTCTACCGACAAATGGCCCAGGCGACCTTGCCTGAGGACTTGACCGTGCAGGTCCGAACAGAGAAGAGTTCGCGGATTTTTTTCTGCAGTTGCTTCCAGTTGGGCTCATTTCAGATGGCTGTCCGCTTGATGGCTGTTGGGGTATGTCGCTTCTCATTTCTGTCACATGAGGAAAGCCTTACATAATGCTCTGGTGCATACTTGCAGACAGTGCAGGCAGAGGACCAGCGCAGAGAGCGTCTGGCCAGAGAAACGGCACGAAGACAACAGGCACATGGGCTGTTTGGGAGCTGGCGAGTGTTGCTGATCTGGTGTCAAGCTGCAGTTAGGAGCGTGCATATGACCATGAGCAGCCGGCTCGGACTGTGCTTTATGACTCCCCCTGCCCCATCTATGCTGGCATCCGGCATGATGCTGTAGCCCCTCAAAGCTGTGAGGTCCTTGGTTGCCAAGTTGCCCGCCTTGACAAACAGTGATCAATCTGGCAGCCATCTCAGCTGAATCAGCTGCGACCCAGATGTGATGTCCTGCACCTTCCTGCTAAGATGCCGCTGGCCGATCGACTTTTGCTTGCCCTTGTTGTGGGCGTCTGTTTCATGTTTACATGGAGGCCTGCATGTGGGCAGTGCTGTGGTGCCAACCAGCGCTCTCTTCCAATGAGTTGCGCAGATCGTGAAAGGCTGGGCAACACTATGCTGTCGTTGCTCATGGTGTTGAACTGCTGGGACATGACCTGCCGTTCCTTGGAACGCAAACATAGTCGAAAACACGAGAATCTGTTGAGCTTCAGGCTTTGACCGTTTGGAACTGCTGGATCAGGCTTCCTCCGCCCCAAGGGCCGGCGGCTGCAACGGCTGCAGCGGCTGCAACAAGGGCAGTCCCTCAGGATGCGCGGCCGAAAGCCCTTGCAGCTCCCTCTCGGAGCCCAGCTCCAAGACCCGTGGCCGAGTCCCAAGAGCCGTCCCGAGCCAAGCCTCCGGCAACCGGAGGAACCGGAGGCGGCTTCTTTTAGGTACCCCATGGTACCCCCCCCTTTTGGACTTTCCAAGAAGTGAAGTGAAGAAAAGCGCAGCGCATGCGCCATCACGGCGCAAGTTGCTGGTCCTTGCCAGTCTTATGTACAAGGTCGCCACGGCATGCCGCAGCTTAATTAGAGCCACAGCTCAAAGCCATTGCAATTTGCATTCGCCGACTTGTGGGAAGCTTGGATCAGGCCAGAGAAGAAAAATGTGAAGTTCAAGAACTCAGAAACAAAGGCTTCCACAGCAAAGCGTAAGCAATTGCACAAGCAACATCTCCCTTGTTCAGCTCTTCGCAGCTGCATAAGGAAGCTACGCTGAGATGCGCTACCGTAGCACTCGTGGTGAGGCAGGCGCAACCTTTGAGCAGGCTTTGTCACGCGGATACGCACCAGATGGAGGACTATATGTTCCGGAAGAGCTCCCGAAACTCTCTGCAGAGACATTGCGTGCGTGGCGTGAGCTTGACTTCCCTTCACTTGCCCTGGAGATCATTAAGCTCTTTGCAGGCGACGAGCTGACGGAGGCTGACCTTCGGGAAGTGGTGCGTGGAAGCTATGAAAGTTTCTTGCTTCCCGAGATTGTGCCTGTGGTACCTTTGAAGCGTTTGGCAGCTGATGCCGGAGCTGATGCTCCCCAGGTTTTCATCGCCGAGCTGTTCCACGGGCCCACATTCTGCTTCAAGGATTTGGGCCAGCAGCTGCTTGTGCGCCTTCTTGCTTATTTCGCAAAGCGTCGAAATCAACGGCGCACCTTCCTGGTATCCACGACTGGTGATACTGGTCCGGCTGCTATGAGGGCCGTGTCAGACGCGGCCTGCACAAACTTGAAAATCATTGCCTTTTATCCAGAAGGACAAATCTCCGAATTGCAGCGACGGCAGATGACGACAGTGTCTGGTGTCGGAGCGCAGGTTGTAACGTTCGAGGGTGGAGGAGATGATATGGACCTGCCCATCAAGAAACTGAGTTCCGATGCAGAGTTTTCAGAACGACATGGCCTGTGTGGCATCAACTCCTACAACTTGGGTCGGCCGCTAGCACAGCTTTGCCACTTCTTTTGGAGTTATTTCCGGGCTGTGGACCAGTTGCACGCAGAGGTCGGCAGTTGCTTGGACTTCTGTCTGCCTGCTGGAGCTTTGGGCAACACGGCCGCAGCATTGATGGCCCGTGAGATGGGTCTTCCTGTTCGACAAATCGTGGCTGGTGTGAATGCAAACGACATTACTCACCGAACCATTACGAAAGGCGAGTTTCATCGGAGTGAGCACATGGCAAAAACCCTGTCTGATGCAATCAACATTCAGGTGCCATACAACATGGAGCGAGTCTTGTTTTATTTGACGGGGGAAGATTCAGCGCTGATAAAGACTTGGATGGCGGAGATGGATGTCACTGGTCGTCTGACCCTACCTGCTAACTGGCTGCAAAAGATGCAGGAGACTTTTGCGTCTGCCCGGATTGATGACGATGCAATGTGTGCTTGCATGCGTCGCTCTGTGGAAGAGTATGGATATCTACCATGTCCGCATTCAGCTGTGGCTTTAGCCGCGCATTTTGCAACGTCTGAGACAGTCGAGGGAGTTGCCCAGAGTACAGATGGTACAGCTGTACCTCGCGTTGTGTTCGCAACCGCCTCGCCTTGCAAATTTGAGCATTCGGTCACGGTTGCCCTGGGCAGCGCTGCATGGAAACGCTACCAGGACACGATTCATTTGCCATGCCCCAAATAGCCGGGATCTTCCGTGAGTTCATTCTGGTTCTTTACGATTGCGGTTAAGCACATTTCTTGAAGCTGTGGGCTGGTGAGGAGGGTCCTGAATTTCCTGCAGCTGCTCGGGCAGTTCTTGCAGCAGAGGAGAGCCCGTCTGGGCCTTGGAAAGATGTGGGACGTGTAACCTGTGAAAGATGAAAGCATGGTGTCCATATTTAAAGCATAATGCCTACTAATGAACAAAGCCTCAAGAAGAGACCATTGGCATACGCTAGCAATTGACCTTTCTTTGGTTGCTGGGAAGGCTCCGACAGGAAACGCGCGTCTGGCAACATCCATGGTAGTCTTCTAGAGTCCTAGAGTCGCTGTTCTTGCCTGTGCCTGAGCCGCTGTGGAATTCGGCGGCTCCAATTTTGCTGAAGTTGGAGAGCATCTTCGTTTCAAGCTTCATCTACGAAATCAGTTGGCACGCTAGGCCCAAGGACTGCTAGGGGCTTCTATGTGCAGAGGGGCTTCGTGAGACACTGGCTTGTGTCACTAGGCACTGCCCAGAGAACTTTGGGGATCCGTGTTGAATGTCCTAGCATAGATGAGATGCAGCGACAATCGGCGACATCTGCTCTCACCAAGTACAAATACATTTTATATGTTGTATGTTTTGCGAAATGCTTTGAGGCCCGGGCGCTTTGCAGCTGCAGGATCGCCTGGACCTCAAGCACCTCCAAGCAGTAGCACAAGGAGAAATTCCGACCAGCGACGTTCGTTGGTTTTGCAATGCCCGGAGTGTCCTGAGGTTGGAGGAAACGCAATCTACTTGGGAGGCTCAGGTCCGGTCGCTGCTAGATGGACGAGTGCAGTCTTGATGTCCACAAGCGACCTTGTCATAAAGAAAAAAAATATGAGAAGAATGAACGCATGAATCGTATTTTGATACTAAAGGGTATAGGGTATATCTCATTTTGGGGTCTCGGATGTTTTGGGGAGCCTTAATCTTGGGATCCCCAAAAATCCAAGGTACATACGATTTTAATACATGGCT
>CAJNDS010002371.1:10000-32500 GCA_905221605.1 Symbiodinium natans | reverse complement strand
GCCCGACAGAGGACTTGGCTTAGTTCGCCCTGTCAGTCGTGGATGGGATTCCTTGTGTTATAGGGTTCTTAAGGAGGGGTGTTCAAGGGGGCTAGGTACCTAGGGAACTTAAAGATTAGGGAGCCTTAGGGAGTAGTTGGGAGAAGTAGGGAACCTTGGGTTACATACCCCCCTTGAAACCCCCTTTCCTTAAGAAGCCTATACCTTTGGGAGGTCTCTTGGGACCCTATCATCGGGTTTGGGCTTGGGGTGCGAGGCTACGGGTTGAGCAGCACCCTAAAACCTTAGTTGGCAACTTACGGGGCTAAGGTTGAAGGGTCGAGTTGAGATTTCAGAGATGGCGCGGGGGAGGGAGGATTTTTAAGGAAATGTAAAAGGCATTCGCATGTTACAGGCCATGAGTTGTTTTGGCCACATGAGATGTTGCTATACTGCACAGCACAGTGCATGTTCACGGGTGTCAGTTGCATAGCTTTAAACCCAAAACTGTAGAGGGTGAAGCTTGCATTGAGAAAATCGTGCAAATGAAACCCCTCGCACCTTGAACTCTGCATTTCCGACGATAAGCCCTGAACTCAAAAGGGGTTTACGAGACGAAGGTTCCCCTAAAATAGATCCCCGAGTAGTAGGATCCCCTTATAAAAGGGACCCCAGTAAGGTAGCCCTAATTTCGGAACCCTAAACCCTAAGCCCTAAACCCTAAACCCTACACCCGCCGACCCATACCCCCTAACCTCGGAAACCACCACAAAGCCCTACAGGAGCTGGAGGATTTGCTGGCCGATGCAGAGGAGACCTCCAACGGAGGCCTTGACAAGCAAGTGCCTGGTTTAGGGTTTAGGGTTTAGGGTTCAGGGTTCAGGGTTTAGGGTTTAGGGTTTAGGGTTTAGGGTTTAGGGTGCCTGCAGCCGCTTAGAACCCTAATTTCTTCAAGCTGTGAATAATTTGCAACCCTGAATCCTACAGGACCTAAGCCCTAAGCACTAGTCCCTACAAGCAACCATCCTGCAACCCTACACCTTTGAACCCTAAACCCTAAACCCTAAACCCTAAACCCTAAACCCTAAACCCTAAACCCTAAACCCTAAACCCTAAACCCTAAACCCTAAACCCTACGTCTCCTAGCACCGGAGGCTCGCCGCCGGCCGCCGAAGCGACGCTGGCCTTGAGCAGTGACGCCGGGAACTCTGCGGTTCACTTGTAGGGCTCGGGTTTGGGGTTTAGGGTTAGGGTTTAGGGTTTAGGGTTTAGGGTTTAGGGTTTAGGGTTTAGGGTTTAGGGTTTAGGGTTTAGGGTTTAGGGTTTAGGGTTTAGGGTTTAGGGTTTAGGGGTTAGGGTTAGGGTTTAGGGTTTAGGGTTTAGGGTTTAGGGTTTAGGGTTTAGGGTTTAGGGTTTAGGGTTTAGGGTTTAGGGTTTAGGGTTTAGGGTTTAGGGTTTAGGGTTTAGGGTTTAGGGTTTACAGTTCTAGGGTAATGGGGTTTAGGGTTTAGGGTCCTCTTGGTATATCTCATATTTTCCTTTTCTTGGTCCTACAAGTTTTTGGAATTTCTGTTCACAGGGTTTAAAGGGCCATCCGGTGTTTTAGGGTTTAGGGTTTAAGGTTTAGCGTGAGCGCGCATCATCCTGGCTCCGTAGCAATATTGCTCAGTGCACAGTGGCATCCAGTGGTGACACACCAACGTCCAGCCCTTAAGATGCCAGCTCGCCCATATGTTGGGTGTCCTTTTTATGGGCAATAACCCGGAGCCCTAGACGCTAAGCACTAAACCCTATAAACCTTAAATTAAGCCCCCAAAACCCTAAACCCGAACAACAACCCTAAACCCAAAACCTAAACCCTAAACCCTAAACCCTAAACCCTAAACCCTAAACCCTAAACCCTAAACCCTAAACCCCGAAAGCTTGCCTCACGTGCACCTACCAGCGTCTTGCCTGTCCGAGGCCTTTGCCCTCGGAGCTGCCTTGGTGGTCGAGAGCTCTGCTTTTCCTTTTCGTGTGCTGGGGGGGGGGGGGGGGAGGTGAGGGTTTAGGGTTTAGGGTTTCGGGTTTCGGGTTTAGGGTTTTGGGGTTTGGGGTTTGGGTTTGGGGGGGGGGGGGGGGGGGTGGGGGGATTCGGGTTCTAGGGTTGAGAGTGTAGGGTTCTAGGGTTTAGGGTTCAGAGGTCAGGGTCCATAAGGGTTTACGGGCCTTTACCTTCATCCTGAAAACCGAAGCTGCCCTAAAATGCCCCAAACCCCCACACAAACCTCTGAAAACCTGAAAAAGGATCCTAAACCCGAAAACCGAAACCCTAAACCCTAAACCCTAAACCCTAAACCCTAAACCCTAAACCCTAAACCCTTAGTGCCCTGAAAGCCCCCACAGTCCCATGCCCAGGAGTGCATGGAGAATGACGGCTTCGAGACCCTAGGCTTGCCTCTTAGACCTGCTTTTCGTTTCAGGGTTTAGGGTTTAGGGTTTAGGGTTTAGGGTTTAGGGTTTAGGGTTTAGGGGGGGGAGGTGGAGGGGTGGGGGGTTTCTGGTTTTGGTGCTGTGGGGTTTTGGACTCCAGAGTCAAGGGCTTCGGTTCTAAGGGTTTTTACGAGTTGGGCTTTATGGGGATTTGGGAGTCTTTCCGTCTGTGTGTGTGTGTGCTTGGCATCCCAAATTGTGCGGCAGCCTGCCGAGTGACCAGTCGCCCTGCGCGCGGGGCTGCTGTCACTAGCGCTTCATATTCGTTCCACTGCGCAGCATGCTCGCAACCGAAGTTTCCGTGCACGCCCACATCAGCCTCGCAGCCTCAAGGTTTAGTCAAGGGGAATGTTGTCATCATGGCTTGCGACAGGTGAAGACGAGGAGGGCGATGATGAAGCAGAGGACGAGGAGGGGGCGATTCCTTTCAAGTCGCACTTTTATTTTCGGACCCTCGGCCCCAGATCTTCGTGCCTCCCCCAAGATGCTGGGAGAAGATTGCACTTGTATATGGGTTGTCAAACTTAAATGGTCCCTTTGGGGGTCCCTAAAAAAGTACGGTGCCTAATAGTTAGGGTGTCCAAAAAGGGACCCTAATGTTGACAACTACCTTCGCCAGGATGGTCCTGAGGTGGACGACTGGACACTGGGATGCTATGTGACCTCCCGGCCCCAAGGTCTTTGAGGGTAGGACCCTTTCATATACAAGCAACCCTCCGCAGTGCCACAACGGAACCTCTTTGGAAAAACACCGGGAGCCCCCCTTTCCTCTTTTGGGGAGCAAACCCCCAAAAGACCCGGAGTGAGCTGGTGCCCTAAGCCCCAAACCCCAAACCCTAAACCCTAAACCCCAAACCCCAACTCCAAGCCCTAAACCCCAAAGCCCAAACCCTAAACCCTAAACCCCAAACCCCAAACCCCAAACCCCAAACCCCAAACCCTAAACCCTAAACCCCAAACCCTAAACCCTAAACCCTAAACCCTAAACCCTTCCCCATGTTCCCGGCATGCCGAAAGCTGAGGAGAGAACCCGCGGAAGCCGAAGACCTCGGCGAAGAGCACCCCCGGCTGCATGTTTGGCAACTCGCGGTTTAGGGTTTAGGGTTTAGGGTTTAGGGTTTAGGGTTTAGGGTTTAGGGTTTAGGGTTTAGGGTTCATCTCACTGCTCTGTGGGCCAGGGGTGCGGATGCCGACGATGAGGAGGAGGAGGAGGACGAGGACGAGGAAGGCGAAGAGGATGAGGGCACCTTGCTCTCAGCTCTTAGGGTTCAGGGTTTAGGGTTTAGGGTTTAGGGTTTAGGGTTTAGGGCTCAGGGTTTAGGGTCTAGGGTTTACGGTTGGGGTTTAGGGTTTCAGATTTTGGTGTTCGGATCAAGTTTTCTCCGTTTACAAGCAGGTGCTTACCAGCATTGCCCTGATTTGCAGACTGCTACCATGACAGTGAGCATCCCAAGCATCAAAAGTAGGGCAGGTGCAGTTTGTTTACTTTTTGGGATTCTCCGGAGCACCGTGGTCCTGCCAAGTCCATACAGCAGCGCAAGCCCTAAGCCCTCATCAAAGCCCCCCCCTCCCTGCAATAGCCTAGCCCTTGAGACCCCTTACCTTACACCCCAAGCCCTAAACCCCCTGAACCCCCCTGAACCCTCCTGAACCCCCGAAACCCTAAACCCTAAACCCTAAACTTTAAACCCTAGACCCTAAACCCTAAACCCTAAGCCCCTCAGGTTCGGGCCTTCGGGAGATTCTGGTGAATGAGTCCGACGAGTACCAGCCCGGGGCCACCATGGACGACGCAGGCCCTTCGGGGTTTAGGGTTTAGGGTCATAGGGTTATAGGGTTCTAGGGTTCTAGGGTTCTAGGGTGTTTTGGGGCTTAAAGGGTTTAGGATTCAGGGTTCAGGGTTTAGGGTTCAGGGCCCGCGGGATATGTATTTATACCCCTGCATTGGGCTTCAGAGGGCTTCAAGCGCCAACCCAGCTTGGGCTTAGGGTTGAAGTGGATTGGACGTTAAAATTCTTGGATAGCCTATTCTTGTACGAACCCTCGGTGTTGAGTGTGTAAGTCTAAGTGTGTTTAGGGTTTAGGGTTTAGGGTTTCGGGGTTCCTCGGATTTTGTTCATGTGGCGTGGCTTGGTAGGCCAATGTGACGGTGATGACGAGTCGCCGCGGCCTATGTCCAGACAGACCCCCGTGGTAGACGAGGAGCAACGGCGTCCCGAATAGCGGAAGGTTCCCACCCTAAACCCTAAACCCGAAACCCTAACCCTAAACCCTAAACCCTAAATCCAGTTCGGGCTGTCAAAGCGCTGGCACAATGTGCTTCGGGTTTTCCGAGGTTTTGGGGCAAGATCGCATGATCAAATGACTAAATGCTTTGGGGTTTCGTCTGAAAGCCTTCCAGCACTCCGCACAACCGCTGGAAGCATGTCTTTGTCAAGGCAGCAACCAAACTGCAGCAGAGTTCAGGACTCTAGGCCCAAGTCCGAACTATCTGAACCTGAATACGATTGACACAGGACATGCTCATGGCGGCCACAGCACCTCTGCTGATTGATGGGACCGTGAAGAAGAAGCGGAAGAAGAAAAAGAAGAAGCCACTTGACAGGCATTTACACCATGTGAAGTGCCCTGATTGAGGCTTCTTTTAATGAGGACGACAGCATTTCCGTAAATGAAGGGGACACTTATTTAGAACTACCCCATGTGCATGTCGCGTCAATGGTTCGGTTGGGATGTAGCTACCAGTCTGTGATTCCGCTTTGGAGCGATGGCTTGGGGCATAGGGTTATCATAATAAGTGTTGCTTATGACTTGTGAATTGCTGGCTGTGAAGTTGAAAGGGCAGATGTGTGGAGAAGATGGTGCCGCCAACTCAATAAGCACTGCGTTCAAGAAGTGTTGTTTACCTAGTAGTAGAGTAGATAACCTTTAACCTTCTTGGGGTAGTACAATCCCCTCATAATCCCAAAGGTTAACCTTCATTTCCCCCAGGATACTGGACAACTAAGTTTACGAATTGCGGGACCAGGCTCTTAAAGCACCGAAAGTCTTCAAGCATGGAAGGACTTCTTCCATCCTGATCCAAATCTTCACATGCGATGTTGCTGTTGATGAAGATTCTTCTGTCCTTGGGGTAACTACTGAAAGGGTAAGGGGACTTAGCAAGTGGGGTTATAAGTAAGGAAACTGTACTTTTCATAGCTTACTAATTAGCCCAATTAAGGTACTTATAATTCTAATTACCAAGTGCCCCGATCCTCCAAGTAAGGAACCATGCACCCTGATCTCTGTTTTTGCCTGCGTTTCCTGAGGAAGAAGCGGCGCCATAGCAAGACTGCCGTGGTGGTGGACATTCCCGCAGAGAAGATGCTTGAAAGATATCAGTAGATTGGGATGTTCCCCCTTATACTAAGAGTCCTTCAGAGGGATAATAGGGGGATACGAGAATCCCTATAAAGGAGCTGTTGTATAAGGGGGAACATCCGAATCATTAGACGATGTGAGAGGGATCGAGGCAGAAAGCTACAGGAAAGCTCATATAGGGGCCTGCAGAATTAGACTAGGTTTCGGTGGTTGTAGTGGTATACTTGCAAAGGGGCCATGAGGGAATTCTACTAGTAATTAGAATGGGGCTTTGGGGGTTGTTCTAGTATAAATTCGAAGGGGCCATAAGGGAATACGACCAGTAATTATTCCGACCTCTATAGTCTGAGTAGCTGAGTGAGTACACTTTTTGGGATTCTATAATCTCCTATAGAACTGAAAGTGTACATTTGGGGGCTTTTGGGGCCCAATGTTTATTGGGGCTTGCCGCAATTTCTTGGGCTTCCGGCTTCCGGAAGCTGGTTTTTGGGTTTAGGGTTTAGGGTTTAGGGTTTAGGGCGACTGCTTTCCATCGCACCATCAGTTTATGGGTTCTGTCTGGAGGGGTTTTGCCTGTGTTTCTTTGCTTCCCCCCAGGAAGCCTCCAGTGCCCCGCTTCCCGCACCCGACCGGGCCGCGGCCGGAGAAAGAGGCTAGCTGTTCAGGGCACCATGAAGGTTTAGGGTTTAGGGTTTAGGGTTTAGGGTTTAGGGTTTAGGGTTTAGGGTATAAGGTTTAGGGTTTCGGGTTTAACATTTAGGGTTTAGGGTTTAGGGTTTAGGGTTTAGGGCCCATTCTTGGAGGTTCAGGGTGCTAAAGAACCGAATTCTATGGCCAAGTATAACCACATTAGGGCACTTAAGGGGCTTATAACTGGCTTAAAAGTACAGATAGGATTGGGTTGTTAAGTACCCTGAACCTCCAAGTGGGGTCTACAGGGTCCAGGGTTCCGGGTTTTGGGCTCAAGGTTTTTTGGTTTCGAGTTCCCAAAAACTAGGCCTTAACTGAGCTCTTGTTCTGGAGCCTAAAATGTAAGTTAGCACAAGAAGAAGACATACTAGGTACCACATATCCAGTTTCTGGTAACTTAAGCACAAGTTCCTGAACAAGAGCTCAGTAAAGCTTGTCCTGAAACCAGAGATGTTGGTGGGTGGGGGGGGGAATGAGCACGGATGTCCCCAGGATGTTTTGCAGGCATGTCCGTCGTTTCGCGGCGTGAGTATAGGAAAAAGACCTGTCGATTTACAGTCCTCGTGTTTGGGGTGCGTGTGTTCCTCAGGGACTTATAGGGACTTCAAGTACCCTCAGCCAAAAACCCTACAAATCCAAAGCCAACTCCGATGGTCCCCTGACCTCTCCGCACCTGGCTCCACCAACGGGAGGATACCATGGCCAAGCCACAAAAGCCCATCAGTCGCGCCCCTGGGCCATTCCAGCCCTCCCCCTCCACCGCTCTAGATATTTTACTTGGAATGGCTCCCTAAACCCTCCCTAAACCCTACATATTTCGCCCCCAAACCCCTGAACCCAAGCCCTATCATCCTACACACCCAAAAAGCCCCAAACTCCCTAACGCCTAAGCCCTACATCCCACACCCGAAAAAAAGCCGCCCCGAAGCCCTCAACCTCCTAAGCGTTCGCAGGCGGTGACGCCTCCTCAAGCGGTACAGACCCTGAGCAGCTTGGCCTGCACGGCTTACCATGGGCATAGGGTTTAGGGTTTAGGGTTTAGGGTTCAGGGTTTAGGGTTTAGGGTCTAAGGATAGTTATATGTGCCCTTAATGTGGTCCCTAACCTCCTTTAAAGGGTTCTGATGCATGGGCCCTTACTTTGTAGAGGGCATATAAGGGGTAGATAAGTGGTCCCCTTTTAAGGGCCCATACTAGGGGGACCATGAAACTACCCTAAACCCTAAACCCTAAACCCTAGACCCTAAACCCTAAACCCTAAACCCTAAACCCTAAACCCTAAACCCAAGAGACCATGTAACTACCCTTAGACATCTGGGTCACCCCACTGCAGGCGAGCGGCCGCCCCTCAAGGATCGCTTCACCAAGCAGTCTCCTGGCAGACCTTCTAGGTTTGGGGTTTGGGGTTTAATTAGGGTTTAGGGTTTAGGGTTTCAGGGTTCAGGGTTCAGGGTTCAGGGTTTAGGGTTTAGGGTTTAGGGTTCAGGGTTTAGGGTTTAGGGTTTAGCCCGAACCCGCCACCTCCCAAAGTACGTGTCCCTGCAACATAGGGCCACGTGAAGGCTAGTCAGGGGGGGTCCTCCTACATGTCCGGCTGGTTTGTACACCCTAAATCCTAAACAAGCCCTAGAGCCAAACCTGAGCTTCATCACGAAGTGAACCTCCTTTTGGGCCTGCCTTGTCTTTCCAGGCTGCTGCTCGGCCGCTTCCCAAAGCGGAAGCCTTTGCGGGTTGAGGCCCGCAACGGGCTTGGGTTTGGGGTTTGGGGTGTAGGGTGCAGGGTTGAGGGTTTAGGGTTTGCAGGTTTGTGTTTTGGGTTTTGGGTTGCATGTTTGTTTTTCTGAGGAGAAAGTGCGTCCAGAGTCAGGAACAAGAACTTCTGCCACGAGCCCCCGGTGCTCTTGTCTGTCGAGCTCGGAGAGATGTCTCCACGTAGTCAAGACGTTGGGCCTAAACCCTAAACCCCAACCCCTAACCCCTAAACCCTAAACCCTAAACCCTAAACCCTAAACCCTAAACCCTAAACCCTAAACCCTAAACCCTAAACCCTAAACCCTAAACCCTAAACCCTAAACCCTAAACCCTAAACCCTAAACCCTACCCCTAAACCCTAAACCCTAAACCCTAAACCCTAAACCCTAAACCCTACCTTCGCAAAACTCGAACCGAGTGGCCCGTCCCTCAGGGAGCCGACTCTGCTGCAGAAGCAGATGGCGAAACAGAAGCAGACGCTGGCCTTAGTAAGCTGTGGGGGTTTAGGGTTTAGGGTTTAGGGTTTAGGGTTTAGGGTTTAGGGTTTAGGGTTTAGGGTTTAGGGTTTAGGGTTTAGGGTTTAGGGTTTAGGGTGACACTCAATTTGATACAGGGGGTCGGAATAATTACTAATGTGACCAAGCTTTCAGTCGACATCCTTAGAGGTTTCGAAAAGGGTCCCCCACACCCCCCCCCCCCCCCAAGAAAATATCTCCAAACGTTAGCAGATTCTCCGTAGAATACAGGCACCCAGAACGGAACACTTAATTGTCGCCATTTCCTCCCTTTGTGGGCAGCCTGATGTCAAGTTCACAGTTGGATGGGGGAACCCCCCTTTCAAACAGCTTTGAATTCGGCAGGTTAAGAGCTCTAATGCGAATCAACCCTTTACTTCAGGAACCATGTTGTTGTATCCTTAAGGGTTCTGGTCAAGCTAACCAGGTCCCTGGCAGCACTTTGATTGATCCTAGCCTAGCTCTTAGGAACTCCTTCACACCTTACAGCAATCCTTTATAGTAACTTCCCAGCCCCTTATTAACCCCAGAGTATCGGGTTTAGGGGTTAGGGTTTAATTAGGGTTTACGGGTTTAGGGTGTAGGGTTTAGAACTGAGGGTTTAGGGTTTATGGGGTTTAGGGTTTAGGGTTTAGGGTTTCGGTTTAAGACGTAAGGAGAAGACCGATGCGGGTGCGGAGACCTCCGCCGCGGAGGAGCCGGTGCCGGCTCTGGCCTCAGAGCTCGCATATCTATACATATAAAAATAAAATATATATATATATATACATATATATATAGATGTATAGACAAATACATAAACACTCTATATAATATATCTATATATATATATATGTACATCTCTCTCTCTCTCTCTCTCTCCTGCTCGCTCTCTCTCTCTCTCTCTCTCCCTTCCTCCCTGTCTCTTGGAAATCAGGTTTAGGGCTGCCTACGGTTAGGGCTTATAAGGGTTGAGTACTATGCACAAGGCCCTACAACCCCAGATCCTACAAGCCGTGGTGACGCTCACCCTGCACACCCAAAACCTAGTTCCCCAACAACTCAAACTCTAAACCCTAAACCCTAGACCCTAAGAAGCTAAACCCTAAACCCTACACCCTAGACCAGAAAACAAAAAAAAAAAAAACAACCCGAAAGACTCCCGAAGCCGAGGCTACACCCTAATCCCCAGACCCTAAAACACCAAATCCTAAACCCTAAACCCTCAAAACCCCAAAACCCTAAACCCTAAACCCCAAAACACTAAAACCCTAAACCCCGAACCCTAAACCCTGAACCCCAAACCCTAAACCCCAAACCCTAAACCCTAAACCCTCAACCTCCTAAACCCCTAAACCCCTAAACCCTAAACCCTAAACCCCAAACCCTAAACCCTAAACCCCAAAAACCCGAAACCCTCAACCTCCTAAACCCCAAACCCGGAAAGATCCCGAAGCCGAGGCCCCGCCGCCCCGACCCCGCCGGGTGCGCCGCGCGCGGAGCGCTGCCGAGCCGAGCGCCGCGAAGGTGCGGCCCAGGCCACTCCGAGGGTTTTTTTTGGGGCCTTTTGTAGGCAGGAGTGACGGGTTTAGGGTTTAGGGTTTAGGGCTTATAGGGCTTATAGGGCTTAGGGCTTTTGGGGTTTAGGTCTTTCAGGGTTTAGGGTTTAGGGTTCGGGTTTCGGGTTTCGGGTTTCGGGCTTCGGGCTTCGGGCTTCGGGCGTTGGCGTCAGCCAGGCAGCTGAAGAAAGTGCAGGCTAGATAAGCACGAGTCGAAGTCAGGCTGGCGTGTAGAGAATAGTGTTCACAATCTACGCATGGGCTTCCGTATGCAGGCTTCAGGCAGCGCGAGGTTTGATGGAGCTAGGCCTCGTACGTCCACAAGTAATCTTTGAACTGAAGGCTGTCTTCCCTCACGGAGCGCATTCATGATGGTGTTGTCTGTGCAACTGAACACAGCACATTAGCGACCATAGGGCATGCAAACGGCGTAGAGGTTCTTGCCGATTTATTCTCAGCGAACATGTCTGCGAGAGCCCGAGGGGGAAAAAAGAAGCTGGAAGCGAACGACGACTTCCGATAGTATTGGCAGAGGGTGTGGCAGGACAAGACATCTTGACAAGGATCCTCTGAAGCAAGGGCGAACTGATGACGAGCACGAAATCGCTGTCATTGGAACAGCTGCGGCGGCGCTTCGACCGGCTGCGCGCTCTGCAGCAGCGTCTTACCCGGCCGGTGCCGAAACATTTTACTGCATGTGGCAGGAGGTATGACTTGCCATTGCGTTCGAAGACTGGGCCATCCTTCACCACAGTTCCTCCGCACATGCTCGACTATCTGGCTGGCTTTTTTGACGGAGATGGAAGCGTCATAGAGGAGAATGGCATCCTTCGGCTCAAGGTTTCACAAGCAGAATCCAGCAGCCAGGTGCTTCTGCTCTTTCGCAATGTTTTGGGTGGCGGAATCTATGCAGAAGGCAACACAGTGGGGATGAGGCAGGTGGTGCTGCGGTGGTGCTTGCTTGGTGAACGTGCATGCCATGCTGCAGAACTGCTGAGGCAAAGCTCCTCCTGTAAGTACGACCAGCTGCTTCTTGTCCGATCCCAGTTGCAACGCCGTGCCGAGCTCAAGAGCTTGAAGGCTGTAGCACCGTCGAAAGCTGTGTGCCCCTCTTGGTCCTACTTGGCTGGGTTCTTTGATGCCGAAGGGCACATAAAGATTGTGTACCCTGCCAGCATAGTTCTGCAAATCGAACAGAAGTTTCCTCAAATCTTGCATGCGATCCGAGACTTCTTCCTGGACGCTGGGATCACGTGCGTCATCTACAATCGCCGAGTGCACTACGCTCTCGTGATTAACCGTACATCTGAGAGCAAGAGAATCCTGAGCAGATTGTTGATGGAAGGTCTCCGTGCGAAGCGCCTACAAGCAAGGATCTGCTTGGACTTGGGTTCGATCAAGTTTCATGACATTCGCGTCATGTTGACGAAGCGCGTTGGCTATCAGAGCCGCTACGTGCGATTGACGTCCGCTGGAGCAGAGCGTGCCTACGAAATTAAGAAGCTACGTTCGCGGTTGTGGAAGTCGCAGGCAAACTCGCCAAGCCAGCTCGCGCAGCTGAAGCAACTGCAAGAGGATCACCTACTCAAATGCGCAGAGGAGCGCAATCAGCTCCTTCGTGCCGACATACGATCACAGCTGCAGCAATAACACCGAGCATGTGCTTCAACCTGCTCCGTTGCTCACGCCATCCTGTAAAAAAGCTTCATGCAACATCCTGCGCCGTGTACCTGAACAGTAAGCTCCTTGCCAAGAACCAGAACTCCACGATGCCCTTGAACAAGCCCACTCAAGACATTGCTCTTAGCCCTTTTGTGCAGGCCAGCGCACTTCACTGAACCGCAGCCCACTCACCTGAAGCACATCGTAAAGAAACTTTTTGGCGATAGCCAAGATTGACGAAGCCAAGACCACCTGGCTTAGCAGCTGAAAGAAAGCCACACACACACACCCTTTTTGGCAGGCTCGCCGGCCCGACCACCGAGGACGACGCGACACAAAGCGACGCTGAGAAGGCTCAGCAAACGGGCTTTTGGATTAAGGAGTGCAGGGTGGATCCCGGCAACTTTACCCCGCATCCCACCTCTATAGGTTTTCTCCGGATGTCTTTCCTTCTTCAACATTCTTCATCCTAAACTTGAACTTTCAAGCCAAAAAGCCCTAGAAGCCATGACAATCAAGAAATAAAGACCTGCGCCAAGGCCAAGACGCTCTCCTTGGCAGTGGTTGGGTCGCGAGCGCCAAAGCTGCGCCAGCGAAGCCGCTCGACTTCTGGTGATGGTTTCAGCTCTAATGGCCCCTTACCCTCTTTAGTGGGTTCTGATGTATGGACCCTTGGTTCGTATAGGGTATATAAGGGGTATAATTATAAAGGATCCCCATTCAAGGGCCCCTATTAAGGGACCATGCAACTTCCCTAGATCCAGCGGCTTTCAGGGCTTCACGCGTTCTCCCATGGTGCAGGGTTTAAAGGCCTGTGGGCGCCATTCTCCAGGCATCCTTTTATCCGGTGGCGAAGGCATTGCATTCACTTGTCCTGTTGCTGCGTAGTACCCCCAAACCCTGAACCCTAAACCAAAAACCCTAAACCCTAAACCCTAAACCCTAAACCTTGTCATTCCACTTGTGTTCGCCCTGTGCCCCATGAACATGATGAGCCCAAACGCGTCTGTCAGGTCCCCTAAACCTTAAACTTCAAACCCTAAACTTCAAGCCCTAAGCCCTAAGCCCAAAGCCCTAAACCCCCAAACAGACTTCATGGACGTGCGCCTTGCGCCTATGCAAGGTCGAGCCGTGGTGACGAAGACCATCTGGAAAGAGGCCGGCGTGCGCATTTGGTATGCTGAGAGTTCTCTAAATCAAAGCTCCCACTTGGTCCCTAGAATACGGCACCCTTTCTATGTCCTAGAGAGAAGCTCAGATCGAAGCAGCGCCTCGCTGAAACTGCGTTGTCTCACATGTCCTTGTGGTTCCCGCCCCTCAGCCCTAAACCCTAAACCCTAAACCCTGAACCCTCAACCCTCAACCCTAAACCTTAAGCTCCCCCCCCCCCCCCCCCCCCCCCCCCCCCTGTGGTGGGAAGGAGCCCGAGTTCGACTCCGGACTGGGCGCTCTGCACCTCGCTGAAGAGTAAACCCTAAACTTTACACCCCAACGCTTTCATCACCAAACCCCAAACTCAAAATAGTTCAAAACCCTGAACTTGAACTAAGCCGTAAATTCAAGAATTGATTCAAGACTTCGCTGGCCTTTGAAACTTTCATATCAAAGCTTAGCTTGAAATGTTTATCTTAGGGGCCTTAATATTTAGAATGGGGTTTGAGGGGCTACTGCAGTACAACTGTCTAGGGCCCCTATATTACTTGTAGGACGATCGAGTTTATCTCGGATGGATGCGGGCATGCCTCGCCGTGGGAAGGGCTCGCAGAACTGCAGACTCCTCTCTTCTTGCCTTTGGGGCTGCTGTCTTCTGAAGCCTCCCTACGTCATAAGAAATAATCAAAACTATACGCCTAGAAGCCTCACGTGCATGCTAGTCGTGAGGCAACAATAGAGCAGGGGCCCTAGGAGGAAAATGGGTGGTGCTCAGCTCCAAACACGCTGTGATGACACGCTGTGACCTGCGCAACTCTGCAGAGCTCTCCGGCCCAACACAAAGCGATGCTTCATCCTTCACCTCATTCCCCCAAAGGTACTTCTCCTTTAGCTCAATGCGCAGCGGCGAGGGGCAGAAGGCACCCGAATCTTGGAAACCTTAGCTAAACCCTAAACCCGAAACTCTAAACCCTAAACACTAAACCCGGCCTGAACTTTCGGAGATGTTGGAGGCTTCTGGAGCTTCGGACCTGTCGTCCAGATTCGAGGTTCATTGTAAAATCTCAAAAAGCGGAAACTCATGGTTTCTCACATGCATATTCTCGATGGCGAAAAAATGCATAATATGCGTAAGAATGCCTATATGGGGTAGCAGGATGTTGCCTGAAAAGGTGCTCATCATGCGGAAGTCAGGTGCAGACCTGAACGCATTAAGTCAAGGTCCAAGTCCTCCCTGCGCTCGCTTCTTTGAAGGTTCCCTTGAAGAATCGAGACAAAGTCGTTCGAACGCTGCACGAGCTCAACAGCAAGGCCGTTAGCTACGCGCAGAGTTCAGAGTTGAAGGGCACTGGCTTGCGGGGAGGTGGGATGCCTTTCCGTCGTCTGCAAGGAGGGGGCCCCCTTACTATACTAACTGTAGTGAAGGGGCTTATAACCTAATTTAGGATCCTAATAACCCAATTTAGTGCTCTTAGAACTCTACTTATAACTAGAGGGGCCCCTCCTTGTAAGTTCTGATATGTAGCCGAGTGCGACAGTCAGGTTGCCCTGAAGGCGCTGCATGCTCTTGTCAGCATGTTCTTAGAAGCGCGTGGAGGGCGCCTTCTTTCTTTACAAGCCCTATAAGACCCTAAGCTTATGTACATTTGCCAGGGTTTGAGTGTCCTACTGAGAAGTTTGGATATTGCAATAGCAAAAATATTGATGATGGCTGCCTGGTCCTCAATCTTGCCCTTGCCCGCCTGCATGTAAACGGCCCATTGCGGTTGAAAGCCAAGGCTTGCTTGGAAGACCGATCCTGAAACGCCCCAAAGCTTGATTTAAGCTTGCCTTAGAAGCTCTCTACCCAGCATCGTCAAACCCAAGTCAAGCCCAACACACACCGGTAGGCTCGAGTTTGACCCTAAACCCTAAACCCTAAACCCTAAACCCTAAACCCTAAACCCTAAATCCTAAACCCCCGATGCAGGTGGCTCTGCCCATCTGCCGGCACTTTGGGCTTCGGTACAATTTCTTCTCGGAGCACCATCCACAGGTGCAGACGGGCTCTCGGGCTTCGGGGGAGCCTCCGCTAAAATACTCCCCAAAGCTGCCCGCTGCCAGAAAGGGGGTTTAGGGTTTAGGGTTTAGGGTTTAGGGTTTAGAGTTTATTCTTATTTCGAGGTCAAGTTCCTGTCTGAACATGCAGAAGGTTGCTTGGAGCAATGCCTACCTTAGATATGGAAGCCCCTGATGCTGCAGTTCAAGAACAGCTGCAGGTCACCCGAAACCTGGACCGTCCAAAACCGGCCAGCACAGCTCAGAACCTGCGAAAACTCACCAAAGCCCTCTGTATCAAGTACACTGTACACAACACTCCACTCTAAGGAGGCTATATCAAGCCCTAAGCTGCACTTGGACTTGAGCCCACTTGAGGGATCCAATCATAAGTGGCCTTAGTGGAGGCCTTCAGTTCGGGTTTAGGGTTTAGTCTGCGTTCAGGGTTTATAAGGATGAGGTTCGGAACGTCAGTGGCCCTTCTGGCAGGCCAAAAAGGCCGGGGTCACCTGCAAAGAGCCTTTGATTCTCAGGCGGGACTCTGGAGGGCCTCCCTCCCCCCCCCCCCCCACACACACACCCTAAATTCTAAACCCTAAACCCGAAACCCTAAACCCTAAACCCTATATAAACCCTAAACCCGAAATCTAAACCTGAAACCCACCCGCCTTCCCCCACCCTGACCGCCTTTCCGGGGCGAAAGGGTCTTTGTCGAAATGGCAGGCCGTTGATGGGCTTGACGCCTTTTGGCTTTTGGGGTTTTGGGCATATTACCTGGGCATTTCTCATGTCGTCCTTAGGGGGTTCCTAGCATACGACGGCACCCAAAAAGAGACCACGATTCAGCTAAGACCTCATTTTAAACCTTAACCCTGAAATAGTCAGGTTGCAAGGGAGGCCCCTTAGAGCGTCGGGCTCCGGGGTTTCGGGGAGTGGATGGCTAGGGAAGACTGCACCACAACCGAAGACAACGACGGCTTTGGCAGCGGTCTGCGGTTTGGGGTTTAGGGCTGAGGGTGGCCGACTGTCCTAAAGATGCTCATGAATGTTCCTACGGTGCTCATGTGCCCACTGAGAGTGGTCTCGGGTTTTCGGGTGTAAGGGCGGTTGTACTTCGTGGGTTCAGGGCTTAGGGGTATAGATCTTAGGGCGGTTTGGGGCTTAGGTTAGTTCTAGGTGCAGGATTCAGCTTGCCTTCTACGTCGCACTTCTAGTTCATGCATCCGATATCCGTTGGCCAGACATGTCCCAATCTGATCAAGAATCCTTGCACCTTCAACCCTAAACCCAGCAATGAAGGTCCATTTTTCGAAGGGTGGGCGGGTGCCAGCCAGCAAGCTTGTGTTGCAAGCTGTGCGCGGCCCATAAGATCTGTTTTCAGCCTTTGTATAAAGGTTATCACCCAAACCCCCAAGAAACCGTCAAGACCCTAAACTACTAATCACTAAACTATACCAAGCTCCAAAAGCCTTATAAACCCTGAAACGCTAAGCGTGTGCAATTTCCAGCACGCACTCTTTGTCCGGAGGAAAGAGGGCCCGGATGGCACGGAGATAAAGGACACCGCTGAGGGTTTGGGTTTAGGGTTTAGGGTTCAGGGTTGAGGGTTTAGGGTTTAGGGTTTAGGGTTTGTGAGGATCCTCCGCCGGGTCCTGTTGAAGCATCGGGTTTAGGGTTATAGGGAGTTTTAGGTTTCATAGACTTTAGGGGATAGAGTAGGGTTTATAGCTTTAGGGTTCAGGGATTACAGGGTTGAGGATTCAGGGTTGAGAATTTCTACGTCACACCGTCACACGCCCTAAACCCTAAGCCCTAAACCCTAAACCCTAAACCCTAAACCCTAAACCCTCAAGGCATGCTGTGATGTGTCCTGAGGAGACCCGGTACCTGGTGACCATCCGACTGAGGCTCCGCCTACACCCGACGAAGGGTGCAGGGACCCCGGCGCGTAGTGCTTTAGGGCCTTTAGGGTTCGGAGGTGTGGGGTTTTGGGTTTTGGGTTTTGGGTTTTGGGTTTTGGGTGTTGGGTGTTGGGTTTTGGGTTTTGGGTTTTGGGTTTTGGGGCTTATAGGGTTCAGAGGTTTGGGGTTTAGGGTTTCAGCGTTCAGAAGTTCAGGGTTTAGGGTTCAGAAAAGGCTTACGGCTGCTGTCTCGTCGGAAAGCTTGCAAGGTTGACACTGAGAAGCACGCTATTTGTATGCCGCAGTAGATTGCGAGCTGAGGGTTGTGACAGAGATGCAAGCACACACCAGCGTCTCCATGGCTAGCAGCAGGCATCCTCCGCTCAGCTTTTGACTTCTTTTTAAGATGCTTCCTAGAACCCGGAGTAGGCCCTTGTTCCTCTTTTTAGGGTTTAGGTTCCCTACTAAGCCCCTTTAAACCAAGCAGGGCACCCTTCCCATTCCTAGGTTGCTCTCGGGTCTAGCTTCTTTTTTGCAGCATCGACGCAAGGATCCCCAGACAGACTTCATCTCGCGAGGGACGCAGATTGCCGTGGCTTCGGCAGCGATTTGATTCTGAACTGGGACTTAGGCATCTATAGAGAGTAGCACCATGACTTGCACAAGCCACACTCGGCTGCGCACACCACCAGAGATGGTCATAGTAACTTCATGGAACACCTTTGGATTCCTAGGTAGGCCTTGGGACATCTTGCTGAGGGTAGTTACATGGTGCCTTAATATGGTCGCTTGCCTTCGTTATAGCGTTCTGAAGTATGCGCCCTTGGTTGCATAGGATCAGGGGCATACAAGGGATCCCCAATACAGGGCCCACATTAAAGAATCATGTAACTATCTTAAGAACTCAGATCTTGCCACACTTCGTTTTTAACAGGATATCATGTTTGGAGCATTTTGCCGAGGGCTTGGAGCGTGTCAACCTGGGTTCAAGCTTCAGGTTCTGCTACCCCTAAACCCTAAACCCTAAACTCTACACCCTAAACCCTAAACCCTAAACCTCCACGTAGCTTCAAGCTTCAGGTTCTGCTACATGAACTCTGCCACTTGAAGCACATGAACCACGGCAAGGCCCGACAGACTGCGTCCGGGGTTGCCTTCTGGCCTTGCAAGCGTCTTGCGGCATCATGTAGGGTTTTGGGTTTAGGGTATAGGATTTAGGGTTTAGGGTTTAGGGTCGAGGGTTTAGGATTTTGGGCTTAGGTTTTAGTTGTTGAGGGTTTAGGGTCTCGGTTTTAGTGGTTTAGGATGTCGGGTTTAGGGTTTTCAGGGCTTGGGCCTTAGGTTCTTGGTTTAGGACGTGCTATCAGGACTTCATGCTGTCTCTTCGCGACATCTTCGCCTATGCGCACAAGTGCGAAGCCCCAACTGGACATTCTTGTCTTGTCTGATGATAGATTCAAGCTTTAGTCCCTAAGCCCTAAACCCTTAACCCCTAACTCTAAACCCTAAACCCTAAACCCTGAACCCTTAACCCCTAAACCCTAAACCCAAAGCCCTAAGCCCTAAACCCTAAACCCTAACTGGCTAGTTACGTGAGATGCGTTGGGCCTTGTGGAGTTGAAGATCCTTGTCTTGGAGATGTGCGGGTCCGGGGCATGGGACTGCTTTTCGTGTGTTCTGTGTAGAGTTTAGGGTTTATTTAGGGTTTAGGGTTCGGAATTAGGGTTAGGATTTAGAGTTTAGGGTTTAGGGCTTGGGTTCTTAAGCATCTCAACCCTAAACCCTGAACACTTGCGACGCCGCAAGTCCGGCCTGGCTTTGTTTTCGTTCCTGATGGCAAACCCCAGCCTGTGGGTGGATGTGGAAAATTTGAGGGTTTAGGGTTTAGGGTTTAGGGTTTAGGGTTTAGGGTTTAGGGTTTAGGGTTGAGGGAGGGTCAACTCCTCTCCTCCATGGCGGACCGAGCTGCCAATGAGTGGCGTGCGATTCTTGGTTCAGGCGCAGCCTGCAGTCGTTGATTTGCAAAGGCTGTATACGACCTTGGAGCCAGTGAGGTGATGCAATGTCCTGGCGACGAAGTCGAGGCGTTGCGGAAAGTCTTTGTGACGACCATGATGCCGCGCCCCGGCGACGGCAAGGATGGCCACGATGGCGTGGATGGTGCTGCTGGGAAACTCTGAAGTCGGACCTGTAGACGGCCATCTTGGGTCTGGGAGTCCACGGCTTCGTTGGGTTGTGTGCTGGGCTTAATATACAAATGTACACCCATGAGGCTCCATGCACCCAATATGGTAGAACCCTAAACCTTAAACCCTAAACCCCATGACAGTAAGGTCTAAGCTGGGATGCTGCCGAGGAAAGACGGAGATCCCTTCATGGCAAAGTGCACTCGCTCATACGGTTGGGGTTTCGGGTAGGGTTGAAGTACTTTAGAGCTTCGGGTATGCCGGGTATCCTGGGCATCTGCAAGGCATCTAGGCATCTAGGGTTTCAAAGTTTGAGAGCGAAAGCCGGAACGCTAAACCCTAAACCCTAAACCCTAAACCCTAAACCCTAAACCCTAAACCCTAAACCCTAAACCCTAAAGAGCAACGGACATAGCAATAGTGACGTTACGACTCACATACGAAGATGATGGCACAGAAGCTCGGCCCCTGCGCACTTCCAGTCGTCACCATCCCAAGCTTGAGGGCTTAGGGGTTTAGGGGTCTAGGGTTTAGGGGTTCAGGGTTTGGGGTTTAGGGTTTTAGGGTTTAGGTTAGGGTTTAGGGTTTAGGGCTTAGGGTTGAGGGTTTAGAGTTTTGGGGCTCTGGGCTTTAGGGTTTTAGGGTTTAGGGTTTAGGGGTTTAGGGCGCTGCCCCAAGGCTGGGAGTCTTCGATCCCACGACGATGTCGAACGAGATCCCCTCCCCTTGGTGGCGGGCTCAGCAGTTTAGGGTTCAGGGTTCAGGGTTTAGGGTTTAGGGTTTAGGGTTCAGGGTTCAGGGTCTATAGGGCCTAGGGCTTCAGATCTTGTGCTTCGCGCTTTTTTGAGTTGTAATCCTGTGTCAGGGGCTCTAACTGGAAGGTTGTTCTCACAGGGACCTCAAGAAAGGGAACATCCATGACTCACCCTAAACCCTAAACCCTAAACCCTAAACCCTAAACCCTAAACCCTAAACCCTAAACCCTAAACCCTAAACCCTAAACCCTAAACCCTAAACCCTAAACCCTAAACCCTAAACCCTAAGCAAGGCCCTGGGAGAATGCCATCTTCCAGAGGGCCGGCGAGATCTCAGGACACCTGGGGCCTTGACCGCGGTTTCGGGTTTAGGGTTTAGGGTTTAGGGTTTAGGGTTTAGTGTTTAAGGTGCCTACATGTAAATAGATTACCACCTTTATCCCTTTTGTAATCTCCACATAAGTAGAAGAAGAACAAGGAAGACTACGAAACCAAAATGCGCATTCGAATGACTCACGTCCCCATATTTCGTGCTTCTGAGGCTTTGCACCTATGGAGTGCTTGTACAGGGTGGGGCCCCCTTACTATACTAACTGTAGTTAAGGGACTTATAACCTAACTTAGGGCCCTTATAACCCAATTTAGGGCCCTTATAACTCTACTTATAACTAGGGGGCCCCACCCTGTAGTATTTAGGCCTCAGAGGGGGGGGGGGGGGCTCGGGAGAAGTAGGTGGTGAGCGGCAGCAATTTCTGGGTTCTCAAGGCTTCTGCAAATTTCGGGGCCAGCAATTCGAAGTGGCCTTCTGAAGCTTGTACTCCTGGATTCTCAGCGCATATGAAGTTCAAATTGAACCTTAAACTTAAACCCTAAACCCTGAACCCTAAACCCTCAACCCTACAACCTAAACCTCAATTCAGCCCTAAACCCCAAACCCTATCAGCCTCAGCCCTGCATGCAGATGAAGAGCTCTTGAAGATCTTCGCAGAGCATCGCGCAGCCCAGCGCAAGGTGGGGGGTTCCGGTGTGTCTGTCCACTGGGAGGTTAAGAACTGAGAATTTGCGGTTTTGGACTTTCGTTTTGCAGTTGGGGTTTAGGCTTTAGGGTTAAGACCTGATAATTTGGGGTTTTGGATTTTCGTTTCGCTGCTGAAGGTTGAGTTTGTGCACGGACTGTGTTGCTGTTCGGCATGTCAGAGGTCGGATTCAAACAGAATGCTATCAGCAGTAAATGGTCAGTTCTCCAAACTATGGTCCCTTTTTGGGTACCCTAAATAAGAGAGGGCCGCCTTGTAGTAAGGACCCCCAAAAGGACCAAAAAAAGAAAGAGAAATCTCCAAACTATCATCCTTTTTTGGGTACCCTAAAAAAGAGGAAGGGCCGCCTTGTAGGCAGGACCCTCAAAAGGACCAACGTTTAGAGAAATCACCATATCAGTCGGCTCTCGCATCTTCGAGACAATCGTCGCCTTGGGATCCGCCAATTTGAAAGGTGGCAATCCAAAACCCTAAAACCTAAACCCGTCAGAGCGTGGGAGTTCTTAGATCGACCGTGGGGGTTACTAAGGGGCTATAGGGAGACTTTTCCCAGGGGTGTAGGGTTTAGGGTTTAGGGTTTAGGGTTTAGTCCATCAGAGTTGGTGTCGCATGGTCTCTGGTCTCGCCACATAGCAGGATTCTCTCATCTTCGTCGTGTGTCAAATGCATGAACAGTCACGGGAGTCGCAGGGGTCGGCATCAACATCCTCGTGACATCCTCGTAAGAAGGACTCCCACTGGCTCCTTCAATGCGCCTGCACAGAGCTTGCTCCCACGATGATGATGACCATCATCATCATCGTCATCTTTTTAAAGCTCTTTGGGTGCCTCCAGGAGTTTCAAGGAATCAAGGGAATCCTGATCCGAAGGGTGCCTACAAGGGGCAACCTGTAGTTCAGAAGCCAAAAGGCAGCCACTGGAGGAGAGCTGTGCAGGGAGAGGGTGTCAGAAGGAGTTTTTGTTCCACTGCCATGCAGCATTCTTACGAAGTGACCCGGAGATGAAATGGCCATGATGTGCCCAGGCAGGGGTGTAAGTCGGCCATTTGTGTTTATTCATGGGTTTGGGGGCTGTGTCGGGCACAGCTCCTTTGCTTTTGCCTCTGTCAGGAGTCTTCGCCAGCGGCGCCAGAGAAAGATCTCGCCGCTGTACTGGAGGCAGTATTGTCAGCGCGAGGGACTTCTTGCACACAGTCACATGCACTTTATGCACCGCTGCTGCAATACTGCTGCTGGCATGAGGCAACCTCATCGCAAAAAATCTTCCACCATCCAACGCTAGATCTCATGGCTCGAACTGTTTCAACCGCCAACCCCTCCCCCCACCTCTCCTCTTCCGGGGCATATGAACTCAGCAACTAAGTGTCCCTCCTCTTCCCGCACCCCACTCCCCCGAAGCGGAGCGGCTGCAGGCGAAGGCAGAGGCAGATGACAAAGACATCGAGGCAAAGCACCATGGGGTT
>CAJNDS010002371.1:0-7500 GCA_905221605.1 Symbiodinium natans | reverse complement strand
AGGCGCGAATTTTGGGGGAAGCTGGTCAAAGTGCCCAAAGAGCTCCGCAAAGTGAACTCAAAATGTACCGGGAGGCACAAACCTGAGTTACTCGAAGGTCACAGGCCCAATACACCCCCCTCCCTCCCTTTCTCTAAAAAAAGAGGCAACTAGGACCCGGAGTAGGCCCTCATACCCTGTGTGAAGGACAGCTTCAGGCACATCTTGGCATGAGTTGGGGGGGGGGGGGTATTTCCCATCGCTTTGACTGCTGTCCACTTGTTGACTTCGAGCAATGCCAGGATCCGGAACCGATACCCCCGATAGGTTGCACAAGACCTTCTACCTCAGATCATAGCTTCTGAGCTTCTCGTCTAGTGCCCATCTTAATCCGCACAACCTAAACCGAAAACCCTAAACTCTGAACCCCAAAACCAAAACCCCTAAACCCTAAACCCCAAAACCTATACCAGCCCTTCGTACGCCCGGCCCCTACAGTAGCAGCACCTTGTGGTCAGGCTGCACAGACGGATGCTGCGCACCATCGCCACAGGGCCCGGGGTTGGGGTTTGGGGTTGGGGTTTGGGGTTTAGGGTTTAGGATTCGGGTTTAGGCTTTAGGGTTTAGGGTTTAGGGTTCACAGCGGACAGATTGGAAAGCATGCCGACACCCCGCAGGGTTTAGGGTTTCGGTTTCGGGCTTGATGGATCGTGAAAGGCGCGCAAGCTCGGAGATGTGATAACAAACAAACAAGCCAGTTTGTTTAAGGCAAAAAGCTTGGTGGCAAGGATGTTCATGAGTTAGGTTGCACAGTGTGGACTCTAACTTAGGCTGCAACATGCGTTCTTGAGAACGCATGCATAGACTTTTTGCTTTCTTTTGTTCTATGTCGTGGTTTTCATTTTGAGCGGCTTTGGGGTTTGTAGGCTTCTAAAGCCTCTGCGGGCATTGCGCTTTTTGTGGTGTAGGGTTTAGGGTTCAGGGTTTAGGGTTCAGGGTTCAGGGTTTAGGGTTTAGGGTTTAGGGTTTAGGGTTAAATCAGCAGAGCCAGGTGGACCAGAGGTCACTGAGTTGGCTTATGGCGAGGCCGCGGAAGTATGCGGGATTGGTTTGAGGTTTAGGGTTTGGCCCTAAACCCTGAACCCTAAACCCTAAACCCTAAACCCTAAACCCTAAACCCTAAACCCTAGAGGGCATCCAAGCTCAATGGGATGCTTGGTTTCTGTTGACGGAGGCCTTGAAACCCTCTGAAAAAATATCCCTGAATATGATTATAGGGTTCAAAAGGGAGGGGGTTCAAGGGAGGTAGGTAACCCAAGGTTCCCTAATAATCCCTACTACTCTCTCAGGCTCCCTAAGCTTCCCTAAGGTCTCCCTTGCACTGACGCAGAGGCCTGAAGGAAATCTCATTTCCGCAGGGCTCAAGTTTTGATGGAGCTCCGGTGGGGGCGGGGGTGGGGGGAAGGAGGAGACTCTCCAAGCTCTGATAAACCTTGGCCACATCGTTGTTTTGCTTGGGGTGGGAAGGGAGGGGGGGGGGGGGGGGGGGGGTAAACCCTAAGCTGAGCAAGTATGAACCTCTCAAGCCTCAACTCTCAACTACCCCACAACCCCTAACCCCTAAACCCTAAACCCTAAACCCTAAACCCTAAACCCTAAACCCTAAACCCTACACCCTAAACCCTAAACCCCAAACCCTAAACCCTAAACCCTAAACTGCAACACCCTGGGATGCTCTGCTTCTCAATTTGAGGGCTAGGTCCCCTTTGTAGGGAAGAAGAGTTCCATGTTACTTGGCTGTCTTCTGGTTGGCTCTTAGGACTTTAACTTTTTGGGTTTCCTTATACCTACAATAAGGGGGCTAAAAGTTTAACTTTTAGGAGGGGTTCAGAAGTCTGCCAAGGTTACTGGATCCCCTCAAACCCCAAACACCCTGAACCCCTAAACCCTAAGCCCCTAAACCCCAAACCCTAAACCCTAAACCCTAAACCCCTAAACCCCTAAACCCCTAAACCCTAAATAGTAGGGAAGATAAGCCCCAAAACCTGAAGCCCAAAGCCCTAAAACCCTGAAACCCCCTTAGATTGCAGGCTGAAAGCCGCCTGCCAGGACGGTCGCCCGCAGTACTGCAGCATAGGGTTAGGGTTCAGGGTTTAGGGTTTAAGGTTTGCGAGGTGAAGTTGTAAGAGCCACAAGGGTTCATCTTCGGCCCCAAAAAGGTTTGTGATGTTTTCTTAGCCTAAACCCCTAAAGGCCAGTTTCTGGTTACGAGCTGGTGGGCGCATGTCTTGAGCACAAAAATGGGGGCGCGTCCTTGGAGGTTTTAGGGCCTTACTTGGAGGTTCATGAGTGCTTGTGGTTATAAGTATACGGAAACTGTAGTTGTAGTTGTAAAGCGATTGTAGCCTTAATTCTTCAGGGAACAATTATGCCCCGAATTACCTATAACCACCCATGACCCTTCAAATCCCACTCCCCAAAACCTAAACCCTTCAAGTGGAGATTTGGGTTTGGGGTGAAGGTTTTCAAGCTCAATAACTAAAGGGCTGCAGGCTTTCTGTCTTCATTCTGGGGGGTGCAGGCCTACATGGCCCTGAGCTCTTTTTCTCTCTGTTGGGTGTCCTAGGCTCTTATGCAACCAGCTGGAAAAGGGTTTCATAGAGGAGTCGGAACATTTACTAATAGTATTCCCTTATGGTTCCTTTGTAATTATACTGTAACCCCCAGTTAGGGTCTTCCTGTGGATCCAGACCTTGTCTGTGTTCTCAGCTGCATGAGCTTTTTGCTAGGGCCCATGTCTTAACATCAGCCCCTTAGAGGGTTAAGGGTACCCCACTGAACGGCAGGATTTGATTCCCCCTCACCTCGGCTACGCCTTCCGCCGCTGATCAGGCTGCCGACATCCCACACCATCCCCCCCAGCCCTGCCATAATGAGCATTCTAGTTGACCTAAGGAGTTTAGGGTTTAGGGTTTGGGATTTGGGGTTTGGGGTTAGGGTTTAGGAACCCTACAAGGGGAGTTTATAGAACAATCACCGACAAGAGCTGTTGGGGATTGGGTTGGGTCGCGGAGTCACATTTCAAGGCAAGCCCTTTTCGTTCCCTTTTGCAGCAGGATTCGGAGTTATTGCAGAACAACCCTCCACAAAGAGCAAAACCCTCTATACACAAAAACCCCATGTTAAAGAACAAGTTCCTTGAAAAGCCCATAAGACGGCTATCCGCCGTAAACCCCAAACCTAAACCCCCAAACAAGGGCCCGGTTAGCCTGGCCTCAAAACAAGCTTTGGGATGTCGCCGCGAAGCAGAAGACAAAACCCTGCACGATTTGAGCAAATGCAAAAAACAAAACCCCTTGTGAGCTTCCGGACACGAACCCTATACAATCTCAACCAAGCAGCCAAACCCTAAACCCTATACACCCAAGTCGCCTTCACCGTACTTGCAGGCCTCAGCTTCGCTCGGAGCCGTCCCAGTCGCCTCCGCCACGCAGCGACAGCCGCGCGGTTCTTGGGAAGGGTGTAGGGTTTAGGGTTTAGGGTTTAGGGTTTAGGGTTTAGGGTTTAGGGTTTAGGGTTTAGGGTTTAGGGTTTAGGGTTTAGGGTTTAGGGTTAGGGTTTCAGGTTTCGGGTGGCTTACGGGGCTTTAGGGGATTAAGGGGTTTTTGGAGGGGTTTAAAGGGTTGGGGGTTTGGTGTTCATAGGGTTCAGGGTCCAGGGTTCAGAGAGTTCAGCAAGTTGAGAGGGTTTAGGGTTTAGGGTTGGTTTAGGGTTTAGGGTTTAGGGTTTAGGGTTTAGGGTTTAGGGTTTAGGGTTTAGGGTTTAGGGTTTAGGGTTTAGGGTTTAGGGTTTAGGGTTTAGGGTTAGGGTTTCAGGTTTCGGGTGGCTTACGGGGCTTTAGGGGGTTAAGGGGTTTTGGGGGGGTTCAAAGGGTTGGGGGTTTGGTGTTCATAGGGTTCAGGGTCCAGGGTTCAGAGAGTTCAGCAAGTTGAGAGGGTTTATTTAGGGTTTAGGGTTGGTTTAGGGTTTAAAGGGTTTAGGGTTTAGGGTTTAGGGTATAGGTTTTGGGGCTTATAGTGTTTAGAGGGTTTATGGGTTTCAGCGGTTGTTCGGGTTGAGAGGGGTTGAGAGGATTCAAGTTTTGAGGGTTGCCACGGTTTGAAGGGCTTGAGAGGGTTTGGATTTAGGGCTTACAGGACTTAGGGTTGAGAGGGTGTCGTGGGCTTATGGGGAGCAGAGGAGTAGCAGAATCAGGAGCTGTTTGAAAAACCCTGACAGCAAAGACTGAAAGCTTCTTGGACAAGCTGCTGCAGGAGCCCATTCTGTGCCGCTACCGGTAAACCCGGTCGCTAGTAGGCTGCCGGCGGCTGCAGGGTTAGCGGGGCACTCCGAATACCACCCTTACGCAGAGTGGGACCGCCACGGCTGCAGCACCACATGCTGCCAATGCTGTCACCTTGACCCCAAAACAGCTCTGAACTCTCAACCCTAAAGCCCTACATAAACTAAGGGATATAAGGAGTCACCCCTGGAAGCGACCCCTTATCTCATTGCCTTGTATAGCCCCTAAGTATGCCTGGTCTCATCTCTACTTGCCAATGTAGCCACAATGTAGCGCCCAAGGTCCCTAGCAAGGGTCCCTCCTTTAGTAACTTTAGTCCCTTGATAAACCCCGAAACCCGATATTTTCAACGCTTATGCTGCTAAACCAACGTTTGTTCATTGCTCCGCGAGGCAGAATCCTCCTGCCTCCCATCTGAGACACTGTCCATGGGACGTCGGACACATGGGCGAAGGGTGCCAAGCTCTGGGTTTAGGGTTTACGGCTTCAGGTTTCAGACCTTCATCCCCGAAAACCCAAACATTCCCTTTCTCAAACATCATCGGAAACTGCTTTAATAACTCTGGTTTTTGAGGTAAAGGACTGCTCCAGTATTCCTTAGGGAAGGTTCCGAAAGTTCATGCTCGAACAGTGACCCGAATATTGGGCTCGCAGTAATTGCTAATAGTATTCCCCTTATGGTCCCTTTATAAATACACTATGGTTAACCCCCAAACCCTGTTCTAAGCATCAATAGTAGTATTCCCTTATGGTCCCTTTACAATACCCCCCCCCCCCCCCAAAAAAAAAAAAAAAAACCTGTTCTAAGCCTAATTCTTCATAATAGTATTCCCTTATGGTCCCTTTATAAGAACCCCCAAAACCCTGTTCTAATTACTAGTAGCATTCCTTATGGCCCCTTTGTACTTATACTACAAATAACCCCCCCAAAACCCTGTTCTAATTATTCATAATTAGCATTCCCTCATGGTCCCTTCATAAATACACGAAAATAACCCCCAAAACCCTGTTCTAATTATTAAGGCCTCTATAGTATCTGCCGAACTGTTTTGAGGACCTCCTCGATGCGGTTCAAGCGTTCCTGAGCCCCCCCGAAGCCCAAACCTTAAACCCTGAACTGCTAGGGGTTTAGGGTTTAGGGTTTAGGGTTTAGGGTTTAGGGTTTAGGGTTTAGGGTTTAGGGTTTAGGGTTTAGGGTTTAGGGTTTTAAGGTTTAACCATTTGACCCGGAACTAGTGTGAGGCCTTGGCTGCAGTAGATGCGTGCTAAGCTTGCTAAGCTCAGATTTCGAAGAGCCCTGTACACCTAAACCCTAAACCCTAAACCCCAAGAAGCCCCTCCACAACCATTCAGCAGGGCCGCGCCCGCGTCTCACAAGTTTCACCTCTCATGTCTCATCCTGCCCAGCGCTGGAAATTTCAGCCGGGAATTATTTAGGCTATAGACTTTGCAGGGACCCGCTGATCCAACAGTCATCACAAACCCTGAACCCTAAATTTTTAAACCCAAACGCACATGAAAGTTCAACCTTGGCTAAGTCATGTCTGTTCTTAACCAGACACAACCCACGTGTGCTAGGAGTTGGCATGTTCTCTGTTATGTTAACAGTCCTCAATAGGGATTCTAGTACCCCCCCCCTATTATCATCCCTACGAAGGACTGTTCTAGGAGCACAGATGATGCTGTCCGCATTTTCCCCAGTCGCTGGGGGGCGTTTCGGGTTTAAAATTGTGTCTTGGGGTGGCCCCTTGGTGTGCTGTAGGCACTGTAGGCATGACCCTAAACCTTAAACCCTAAACCCTAAACCCTAAACCCTAAACCCTAACCCTAAACCCTAAACCCTAAACCCTAAACCCTAAACCCTAAACCCTAAACCCTAAACCCTAAACCCTAAACCCTAAACCCTAAACCCTAACCCTAATAACCCTAAACCCAAAACCCAAAACCCAAGTACCCTAAACCCAAAACCCAAGTACCCTAAACCCTAAACCCTAAACCGTTAGCACATCGACGGTGATTGCGGGACCCGGGCTGGCATCGCAACTTATTTAACTTCGAGTGGCCTGAGGATCAACTTCGATCTGCAGCTACCAGTTCTGGCCTCGATTTGGGAGTTGAGGGTTTAGGGTTTAGGGCTGCCAGGACCCCAGATTAGGCATCCTGCTTTACAAGAACCGGGGCACGAAGGCTTCCTCTGACCATACGTAGAGGCAGATGTGCGCTTGAGCCATCGCAACACGCGGTCGCACAAATACTTGCGAGAAGAGAGAGAGAGAGAGAGAGAGAGAGGGAGAGATGTGGATGGTTGGGAAATCCATATTCTGAATCGTATATTATCGGGTCATATCTTACGATATACGATTGAAGCCCCCCCAACCACCTGAATCATGACGAAAAAATCAATCATGTTTAAAGATGTCGGTTTTCAAATGGTGAAATTATGATATAATCCAGGGCCAAATTCACGTGTCTTAATCCAGAGATTTGCCTTAGAAGAATCGTTGAGAATAAGAAGAAAGTCGCCATTCGTCATTATGGGGAAATGGAATGGATTATCATTCTGGGAAATCTAATTAGGATCTCAAATTATTTTCTTTCACGAAATGGTAAATAGAATCATTCAGGAGATCTTTTTTTCTAAAATGAATTTTTTATTAGAGAATATTATGTCGCTCATGTTAGAAAAAAATGAATCATCTCTGTCCCTATAAAAGGCTACGGGCTCGACCCCTATTTTCGCTCTGCGGCCGCCTTGTCGGTTGTCCCGCCTCCTCTTCCGGTCAATTTGGCTGCTTGCGAGGGCCTTGCAGGGGGATCCGGAAAATTCCCCGGAATTTTACGCTTATTGTCTAAAAATCCTAGGAATTTTGGGAATCACCCGGATCTGAAAATTCTAGGAATTTTCGGAATCACCCGAATTGAGGTTTAGGCTTTCCGGGTTGGATTTAAGGTTCCAACACAACAATGATGACGTGGGTGCCCTTTGAAAATTCCGGAAATTTTCGGGACCCCGGGTTCAGGGTTTAAGGATTTTGCGGTTTAGGGTTTTGGGGTTTAATAGAAATTGTATAATATAGGGTTTGTGTCCGGAGTTTTGTCGAGTTTTGGGGGGTTTTGTTTTTTGTTGTAATGGTTTGGGTTTTGTCGGGCGTGGTGGGGGGTGGATGGTTTTGGGGTGC
>CAJNDS010002370.1:352500-465968 GCA_905221605.1 Symbiodinium natans | reverse complement strand
CCTTAGCACGCAAGGAACATAAGCAGCCATGTGGGGCTAGCAGCTTGGCTGACTCAAGAAACGGCACTGCTCAACTATGCAACGCAGCTCGCGGTGAGTGAAACTGCATGTGGAAATCAATTCCATGGACCTTGTTTGTCCAAGCATTCTTGCCCTACAAGGGCCGACAGGTGGAGGATGTGGAGGTTCCAGAACCGTAGTTTCTTCGTTGAATGTAGGAGCAAATGGTGAAACGGTGAAAGTACTCGTGTGTCTGCTCCTCTGGAAACAAACACGAGTTTGCACCAAGTGCTTGGTGGAATGAGTTCGCTGGTAGATGCGTACGCCTCGTACTGCTTTTGCTTGATGTATATTCGACTCGTTCCAACAACATGCACTTGGTCCATGCGTCTGCTGATGGCATGCTGCCACGAATACTGGTACGTCTAAGCTAAACTTCTGTGCAATGCCAAGCTCCAAGACAGCTGCAACAAGAGATCGAATCAATATAACGCATCTTGGCATATCACGGCCCGTGGAGGTGGCTGTCATTTGGAAGTACTCACATATCGCCATCCATGTCCTTTCGCCACAAATGCCAACCAAAGACCTACTTACTGAAGCCGGTCATGTTTTGCACCCCGATCCTCCTCGAGTACTGGTGCCATGTCTTGTGCCTTCTTGAGGTTCTCATCCCGAGTTTGGAGTGTCTGTTCAACCAGATGAAGGAGTGGCCTGCCGGAAAATTGGAAGAACAACACTTAGCTGACTTAGCTCCTCAACTTCTTTGTAAAGGAATGCTCCGGCCTGTTCAGCTGAATCTCAGCTTCACCTTACAGCGAAGCGAGACGGGTTTCTCCACTGCAACGGAATCAGGAACGACGAAGCTTACAATGACCATGAAGAGGCAACTGCTCACTTGGGAGGGCGTGCATGGCAACCGATGAAACTTGCAGCCGAGAGCACTCATTTCTGGTACAGACTGGCGGGCTTTATACTCCATCTGTCGCTCAATATCCTGCCACTGCACATGATGCGGAGCTTGCGACGGAGCCTCTGAAATCTTGCCTTGCGATGCTCGATGTTGCGGAGACGGCGATCGACTACTTTCTGCTTCTCCACTGCGTTGTATTCCTGAAGCAATCACTGCAGCTGGCCGCCAGCTTCTCTTCACTTGCTGCCGACCTCTGCATCTCGCTCGAGGATCTGGGCTTGAATCTGCTGGAGATATTTCTCCTGAAGGCATGTTTGGACGAGCCATCGCAATGTCAGACTAGGAATGTGGCGTGCCTCGTTTTTTCGTGAATCCTTTTCCTCCATTTGCTTCAGCAAATAGGCTTGATTCTCATGCCTCATCCTCACGTGCCAATTCCAGCATGCTCACATTCCGACGAGGATGGAAATCCAAGCACGGCACTGCTGCAAGCGGTTTTGCTTCACAGATTCTGCTTCGAAGTAGTGCCTATGCGAGCCAGCCACGAAATCTTCAGCTAATGATGCTCATGAACCGTTGCGAGTCGGCCTGTCTTGCTCTTCTGCCTGCAAGGAAGCTCGCTGCGCGTCATTGTCGCCAGCTCCTTTTTTCACTGAATCCTTGGGGCATGGCTCACACATTAAAACGTCGCTTGTGCGGATGCCTGGAGCAAAGCTTCATCTCAGGAAAACGCTACATTCTCCAGCAGCTTCTTCATCAACTCTCCCTGTCCTTGGGGATTCTGCAGCAACTTGACTTTCTGAAGACTTTCTTGAGCTTCTTACGTTCCAGGTCTTCTCTGCATCGGTTTCCTTTGGGTTTGTAAAGGGAATGTCGTTGTTTCCTTTTGTAGATGAATAGAAGAACTTCCTTTAGTTCTACCTTTAACATAGCCTTCCTCCTCGGTTTCCTTGGATGTGAAGAGGAGAATCCTTTTTTGTAGACTCTGCGCGTCAGCCGCCTCGGCCCGGGTCTGTTGTCTAGTTCAGGGTTGGAATCGAGAGTTAGGGGTTTTTTTGGTGTTTTGGGCTTGAGGTCTTACGTACTTGAGGCTATTCGGGATTTGGGGACTGTTTGGGCGTGTCCGGTCGGTCCACTCGTCGATTGCCCGGAACCTCCCCACTCCCGGGGCTGCCGGGGGCGTGGCGCTGTTTGGAAGGTTCGGCTTCGGCTGTTCAAAGAGGATTTAATGCCGTGCTTTGGTCGGACCAAGGCACCCAAGTCCAGCATGTGAAATGTCGATTCGTTCATGTCGAGAGTTTGGAGCTTTGGGGCAGGTGGCGAGGACTTGTGCTCCATGCGACATTCTCATAGACCCTCTGTTTCTTTGCGAGCTTGATCCTCCATCTCCTCGATATGCTCTCTGAATCCCAAAAACAAAGACCCCTCCTTTCCTTTAGTTCACTAAGCCTGGGTCTCATAGGTTTCATTCGCCATTTGCTCCTGCTTATTCTTCTTTTCACAAGTTTTCCATTTTGTGGGGGGAGCGGCTTCTTGGAGTTCCGGGCTGTCCTGCCAACATTCCTTGTGCTGTATCTTCTCGCCTACGGCCCTCAGATCAAGCGGTGGGAAACGTTCGAGAAGGTAGGGCGGGTTGATCAAAGATATCAAGGCAGGACGGCGGGGCTGCTGCTCGAATCTAGCCAGGTTAACACCAGTTCAACCTGGGACGAAAACCAGTTTCAAGCCGAAAGAGCGGCTCTTTGGGGACTTGATATCAATTTCAAGCCCATTGCAGGTACCAGTGGTGCCGTATTTTGCCCATATTGTGCTGTGGGGGATTAAAATTTACTCAGGGCCCTTCTGTGGACACCTAGGTTACACATGATGTCAAACCGATTCCTCGTGCAAGCGTGTACTGATAACCCCTTCCTGTCTGTAGGCACCTGGGTTAGAATCGAAATCTTTCACTGCTTTGATTATTGTCTAAAGTTTCCCATCCAGGCTTGTAAGCTTTGACTTCGTGTCAGGCTCGGGTCTGGTGGTGTCAATGAAAGCAAAGCATGGCCAGAGCTGAAGGTGAGGAAGCCAGCCCGAACTTCAACTACTCTCTCCATGTTTGGGAGCTTGGGGCTGGTAGTTTCTAGCTTCCGTTGGGCTGAGGTTCGATCTTGACTTCGGGCCGAGGTAGGGAAACCCCAAAATTTCTGGGGTTGTCCCAAATCACGGTACCCTTCCATGCTGTTTTCGGAACGTTGGTTGATGCCCTTTGGCTGCAAGTGCAATACGAACAAGAGTACTGCGGATGCACCATGGACTGAGCAAAGTGGATTTGACAAGTTGCGAACGCGATGTACCAAGGAGTCGAGTTCTTGAAGAATCTGGATTTGGGCACGGGGGAACCCCTTGGAGCACTGAGTCCGTGGAACAATACGTGAGGAACAACATTCCACGGCTTGAGGCTTCAGGTGCTTTGGCCATTGCCTTAGATGCCAGAAAGCACGAACTTTCAAGGGCCCTACTTGACCTGCCAAGAGGCTGCAGACTCCAGAGTTCTGGCTTCGAACAGCAGAAAAGCTTCAGACTTCTTAGGCCTGCTTCACGCTTTAAGCACCCTGGCTTCAGACCAGGCAAGAAATTTAAGTCTTGCATCTGAAACCTCGCACCAGAACCTTCACTGTCATCTGCTGTGCCGAAAGTCCAAAGAAGGTGTATTGAGTAGGCTAATTTACAGCTGCAATGAACCAAACCTGCGTACCGTGCTTTAGGCCATGCATTCGGAAAAATGTCCTTTGAAGGATTCGTTGCCATCTTTGTCGACAACTCTTTAAGAACCCTCGCAGATGTGTCCACGTTGTGCTGAAGTTGCTTACGGTGGAATTTGTTGTCAATGCATGGAAGGAAAAACAATTCTGACCCGGTCGGGTCTAGGACCGAGCTTAGACTTAGTCTTGTCATGGCAAACCCGTTACACAACCCTTCGGATTCACAGTGCAGGTGTTGAACATCCTTAAGTGTCGGCAAAATCCACTGGAATCTCGTGAAGCACAAGTGCCCTTTCAATCCCTGGAACGCCCGCAATTACATGCTGCGGACGTCTTGTGCAGAACCTTATGAATATCTATGCCACTTCTTTTCTCTCTACACACTCTTACGAAATGCCACGATCTCTTCGGTGAAAGTATGCATCATGGCGGAATGCTCTCGTTTTTCACTCACCTTATGCAGCCCTGTTCTTTGCATGGTAAACATGCAGCCCTATGAAACCCAAATCCTCTTACCCATTGCATTGGGAAGTTTTCTCTCAAAATCTAAAGTAAGTAGAGGTTCCGTTTGTCCTCTGAGGATCTAGAAGACATTGTGAACAAAGAGGAAACGGAAACATTCATAGCAAAACAAAGGCTCCGTCTATAAAAACGAAATATGGGACCCCAAGTTCCGACTGCCAGTTCGTCTACAGACCTTCACATTCCTTGACCACCTATACCTTGATCCCAATTGAGCCTGAAAGAATGCAGCACTGAGAGTGGATGGCAGGTAACTTGCGGATGCTTGTGGTGGCTCATGCTTGGGTCGCTGCGCTCCATACGGGCGGCAAGCTCCTGTGCACGCTGCTCTTCCTGCTCGTCTAGTAGCCGGTTGTATTCCTTCATCGTCTCAGCCTGACGTTTGTCGAGAGGTTCTGAGTCCGCAAACAATGCGAGTTCGACTGAGATGCGTGAGGGCCTGAGAAATGCCGCTCGCGGGCAAATGACTAAACACTTACAAGCTCCCTGATACCTTCTAAAGCACACCGGCATTGCCCCGGTGATGCTGAAGTCGTGTGCCGTGGATACTTTCAAGGCCTCCTTCTCTGTAGCTTCTTTCTTGGCCCTGTCGCGCTTTCGCTGATCCTGGTTTGAAGTTAGTCTGAAGCCCACACTATGTTGGAAAGTGACGAGTTTCTGTGCATTTCGCTCGGTAGAGCCTCCATGTTCTCCTCGAAAACTTTTCGCATAGCCTTTTTTGTTTGCTCCTCAGATCAACAGACAATGGAAGCATCTTAGGAAAGCCACGTCATGCCACCACAATCGCGCCTTCTTCCTTTCATAGCCTGCAGCTCTCGGTCAGTTTGGCTGCAAGCATTCAAGACTTTTGTGTCCAGGTACAGTGGATTGCTGGAGCTCCGTGTGCTTTTGCAGTCTAGCCACGCCGCTGCTCTGCTTCCATCTCATTCACAATCTTCTCCACAAGTGACCTTAAAGCGTTATGCAGTTGTCGATCTCTTCAGAACGAACAATCCGGAAGACAAGAGCAACAACTACAACAGATTGCGTGTGAAAGGGCCTGAACCAAGGACTTATGCCTTACACGTGGCCACGCCATGCCCCTTGTGGTTGACAGGCCGAACAAAAGGCTACGAAGACTACTACGGCTGAGGGGCACGGACTGGACTACGGGCTCAAAGCTTGACAGACGCAAGCGGACGCCGGCTGCTGAAGCTAGTGGCCACTCTCGGGCAGGGCACCCTGAGTTTTCTTCATTTCTTCCTAACCCAACAGCTCTGCGAGCTCCAGATATTTGGTGCCCCTGCGCTTCCTCGTCTTTCTTCTTTTGGAGCTCCTCATCTTTCAGTTTACGCCTCGGAGAAATGACGAAGCATCACGATCCTAAGCTCTGATGGGCAGACTCGCTGTGGGAGCGTGGCTCGTACTGCAGCTGTGCATCTCTGTCGGACTTCTCCTTTTCGAAGTTGGAACAAGGAGAGAGCAAGGGTCAGAGCACAAGGGTCGAACATGCACTTCCAGCTTTGGCTCAGTGGAGCCTTCATCACTCGCTCTTGCTTTTCGTCCTGGACAGTGATCTCGAAGCCCGGTGTCGTCAGTCCATCATAAATTGAAGGGTAGGGAGCCCTCAACGCAAGCAGGTATTCGAGAGTTTCATCTCAGGTTTCAGCAAGCCCCCGTGACGTGAACTACGAGAGCGCTTCAGTACTCTGCGGGGGTTGCGAAAAATAGAGACCTCAACAAAAACGGCATGGAAACCATTAGGTTGCCTCCATCTACCACCCATCACCTTGGCCTTGGTACAAATAGGCACAGCAGCCAAAGGCCAAAAAGAGTTGTTTTGTCGGGGGAGCCAAGGAAAGTCCCTGACTGTGGATCGGCAGAATTGGGGGTCCTAGACTGAAGGTCATACATGCAACGGCGATGCGCCTGCCGGACCTGCTCTTGCTCCTTCCACCGCTCGAGTTCCATGAGGGAGTTCCTCAAGCGCTTACGGAGAGTGAATGCTTGGAGAATGCCTTTGCTTCTCTCACAAGCACACTGGATGTGTCTGGGATCCAGGCTCATGGTAACGGCGTTCCTCGTCCACAGCATCCACCTTCTTCTTCACCTTCTCTGCCACCTCCAAGTAAGTCGACATGCAATCACTCACCATCAAGTAGCTGACATGCCGAACATGTGCATGCTGTCCCAAACTCTCCTGAGCTTGCCTGCTGATCGAGATCCATTCTCATCTTTCGCTGCAGCGCTTTCACGCCCAGCTGTTGGCGCAGGGCATCTTGTTCATGCAAGTAGGACCTTGCACAACCATGGTTGTGTCACAGGACCCTTGTGTAACTCGTGCTAGGCCTTGCTACCACATTGAGACCAGCTGCGCGTACTCATCCAATCGCGTCCAGTCATAGGATGAAGGCAGCTCGGGCTTACCTCCAACCATTTCCCTGCCGGAAATAGAAGTTGGACAAACTCGCATTTGTAACACGAAGTGTCACGCAGTATAACGCAGTATGCAAGACGACACGGTGTTCACATGGTTGTTCGCTGGAGTGGCCTTCCTGCAAGAGAGGTCGCGCTGCGAGAACGCGACATGCCAGTGTAGGCAGATACGCCCGAAATCATCTCGGCAGAGCTCTAAATCGCAATGATAACACTGCTGCAGACAAATACCCAATGCAACTCGAGCCATGCTTAGAGAACACCCTTCGGTCAGAATCAGGGCCCAGGCAGACTGGCTGTCATCGGCGACACGCTTCTGAGCTCGACCGTGCAAGCGCCTGCGTGCTGAGGGCTCGTGGTACATGAACGTTTCTCGGCCCTTGCCAGCCACTGAAGCACAGGTCCTCTCCAGCCGCATGAGGTTGGCTTCTGTCACTGCTGCCGTTTTGGCAAAGCGATCCACCTGTTCTGAGCTTTGACTACTGCACCAAGCTGAGAAAGTGAATCGCGCACCTCGTTCCTGATTGCGGCCTTGGCTTTACACAAGGCCAAGCTCTGCTAACCAAGCGCACTGACCTAGAACAGATCGGTATCACTCTCAGCCGTGCTGCTGAAGAGACTGACATCTCGTCCACATCCTTCAAGACGGAGTTTCGCCCGAAGCGAGTCTGGCATGGTTGCAATTCTGGGCCGCTGGACGAGTTCTCAGAATGCGATGGTGCTCTTTTGTCGCCTTGAACTTATCGATCAATGCATCCTTCAGCTCCTCGCGTCGCTTCAGGTCCATCAGCTTCGCCTGGGTGGCAAAACCCCACCAAGGCTAACTTGACTACAGGGACTACAGAGATTGGATTGTGGTTGACAGCTTCAAATAGCTTCAATGGGGCAACAAGAGATGTGCTCTTTGTCATCGCGGCTCAGGACTCTACATGCACAGAAAACAAGAACTGACAGTCATGCAGATGTTGCTGTATCCATATATGCTAAACCATCTAAACCCTCCAGGGTTATCTGCCGATTTCGGCTTCGGGGGCTTCGACTCGATACTTTGTCTAGGATTCGCACGTCTTTAGTCTGCAAAGCCCTGAGGGTAAAGTCTAGAGTAGGGTTTCGACTCTCGCACTAGCAGAAGCGGGTGCGGCTCACGGTTCTCGTCGCTCCCACTTGCGAGTTACGTGCGCCACTAACTGCACGTCTGCAGAACTTAAACTCCTTTGCGTTGCGCGGACGCAGCCTGCAGAAAACGAGGGGTGGAAGTTCGAAGCGGGTCAGGTGCTTGACACCTAAGAAGTCCCACCCGGTGATAGCAAAGTGTTCTGGGCAAGTGCAATGTGTTGGTGAGCAGGTTTACCATTTGGACTGCTGCCAAGAGAGAAACAATAGGGTCGAGGATGGCATCTGTCTAGATTTGGTAAATTCGACTCTGTCCTTGCAGCTTGGGCTAAACACCACGTGATGTAGGGCATCCGTATGTGTCTGAGGGAAGTGTGTTCGATGTTTTGCTGATATGGGAGTGGATGTTGTCAGGTTATCCAGACCGACTTGCTTGGTTTGTGCCAGTAGTATGAAGCTTTTGTTCCGAGGTCCCGCCTTCGGTACGGAAAAAAAACAAGTGTGGATGGAGCACAGATCTTGATCTTCCAATGCTAGGGAGACCATATATAATGACCGGGAGCACATAAGCGTGGAACAGCCTAGGTTTAGTTTGCAAACATATCTTGTTACACAACAGGCGTTGAAGCTTCATATCGGCAAAGTGAGCCTCTGCTGTTTTTGTGGCGCGGGTCCAGGATACCTGGGTGCCTAGATACTTGGTGAATGAACAACTGGGACTTTGGTCCCGTCTGCAAACTGATTTCAGGTGCGGGGTGATTCGGGTGTGCAAACAAGTCTGCTTTGGCGGACTTGATGTGCGCATTGAAAAGGCTTGCTTCAATGAACTTGCAGTGCGCGGAGTAGCTCTTGAAGTTGCGCTGTGGTCAAGCCCATGAGCATGGTGGAGTCACGAGCTTTTGCCTTCGGTTTTGGTTTGCTGACACCAACTGTGCCCCAAAACTTGGACTGAACGTCGCGACCCAGGAATAGCGCTGCAAGCAACTGGGCAGACGATGGATGTTGTATGGTTTGGGGGGTCTAGGGTACCCCTCTTGAAATGTCACCACCGATTTGGGGCCCGAGCTGCCAACTTCGGGGAATTCTTATGCACGTTGTGGGTTGTTGCAGAGGTGTGCGATTGGGTTCCGTTTGGGGGGCGGGCTTGCATACATAGACATACCCTTATGCTAAAGACCAAGAGATCGCGAAGTACACTGCACGAAGTGCCACAAAATCACGAGAGGATTGTCTGTGAGTAGATGGCTATGCATGCAAGCAGCAGGAATACTTCGTGGACACGAATGTGCAGGTGGGATCTTCGAACAAACCTAAAGAACTTGATTTTTGCGACAAGTAAGATGTTATGAGGCGAGGCTGCCAAAAAAAAGTGTAGCTTGCGCGTAACGTGAATGTCCCAAGGGGTGTCCGTTAGCTTTCTTGGGGTACAGCTTCCCCACAGACATAGACAGGTGCTCTGAATAAAACCTCCTGTGTCCAAAAGCATCGGATTTGACTTGTTTTGGGGGCTGTCTTTTCCATCTAGATTTGTGCAATCGTCAGACGCGGGTTTGTCTTTTTTGCATCTAGTCCACATCAGAACTCACCAGGATGAAGAAATCGGGAGAGCACTCGGCTAGTCTGCTTCTTGAACGTGTTTGTCTGGCACGTTCTCTCATTAAGAACCCAATGCGTCTGCTCTTTGCAGGAGATGTGAGGTTCTTCTCGTGTGTCTGTATCGCAAGGAGTAGGGAGATGATCGCTTGATGAGTAAGATCCGAAGATTTTTGACTTCGAAGGTAATGCTGTTGTCTTGTGTGCTTCGTTTCGCAGAGAATCGCTGTCACTGTAGACAAAGTTGGTAGGACCAACTTTTGCCAAGTCCGGGAATCGACAGCAGTTGGTTTTACCAACATTTTTCACAGCCTTGGATATTTCGAAGGATTTCGCCGAAAGCAACATACCTTCGGACAACACCGGTAGACTACTTTTCCATGCCCGGGCATCGAACACAGTTGGCCCTAGCAACCTCTAGAGGATTCAGGGCGAGAATCATGTAAGCCCCGAGAACCCTGAACCCTTAGCCTACAGGAAGGCTGAGGCAGGTATGACGGTATGACGCAAAAGGTGCAGCTCCAGGTTCTCTGTGATTGTGCTTTGTCGGGTTTGGGGCCGCAGCCCGGCGCGACTCCGACATCCTCGAAGCATTGGACCTTTCGGGGATCGTGGTGGACTATCAAAGGAGATTCGGCCAACTCCACAACAGCTGCCAACTGCTGAGTCCTTGACTGTGCAGTGCCCAAGCGCTCTTCACTGCATGCCATCCTCGCACGATCGCACTGGCATGATTGCACTGCCTAATTCTCCCCTCTGAGTAGCCAAACAAGTGACCGAGCCAGGGGCTTGCGAAAGGGTCAAACTACGATGCGAAGGGGGCGAACGCAACCCCCCACTATGACCCCTGCTTGAGCAACTTCGACAGTACCCGTGCATGGCATGCCCTCTGTTTGATTTTGAAGCCTGTAGCAATTTTTCACCGTCTGCGCACTGCCTACTCGGGCGTCGGTCCACTGGGCATTTGGGTTTCAGTGCTGTCCCGGTGTGCGAATGGTAGCGTTGATCTGCAACACCCTCCGGAGGTTCGCGCAAACCCTGATGCAGAGGATGCCCCCAGCCCATCCACGATATACCTGAGACTCCGAGCCTGACAAAACAACATTGTATGCAATTTGGCAAAAGCTGGTAAAAAAAGGACAATCTGCAGCGGCACTCCGAAGAGCTTTCGTCGTGATAATCAATCTGCAAACAGTGCAACCGACTGCAACCGAGTCTCAAACTGGACTCTGCACTGAGACTGCGCAGATAAAACACGTAGCTGTCCGTTTGTGTTGGTGCTGTTAGGTCTGCAGAGGGCCCCTTGTCAGGCTCTACCTTACTGCCTCTGCCTGTGTCTGTGGTGAATGAATGAAGCATGCCCCACAAATGATTTCCTGCTTGTAGTGATAGGTGGTGCTGCTGCTGCACTGGAAGTCAGTGCTGGTGTCGCTGCATTTGGCGTTTACAGAAAAGTCAGAGAAGCTCGGTCAGGACAACCCTGGTTGCTATCTGCTGTCTTCTCCTTTGCGGTGCTAGCGGCTTTCTGTCCCGGCATGCCTTGGTATCCTTGCAGCTGATCGCTTGTGCAAATGCAAAGTGCCTCACTTTGGACTGAGGCTCTTGCAAAAGCCAGGGCGCAGAAATGAGCTCCTTTGGCGGCCTCTGCCACGCCTTATGCCGTGCCCATTGCAGACACTACTTGGCAAGGATGCAATTCGTTAATGCAAATGGTCCGTGGAGAATGCGCAGGCCCCCACTCAAGCGGCGCTCCCAAACCTCGGAGGCCAAGGCTCCATTAAAAAACCAAGAAGCTCCGCACCGCGACCAACCTCTGTCACCATGAACGAGGTTCACTCTAAACGCTTCTTTTTGGATACGTTTGACGCAGGTGACAAAGTTGCAACATGTTGCAACCGCAGCCATCCGCAACCCCACCCTGTTTACACATGTGGAACTAACAGCACAAGCTTGCAGCAGAACAATTACAGCAGAACCCTGATTGTTGAGTGCCAAGTCCTGGCTTTGCCGGACCTTGCCTGCCACGCAACGGCATGGCAAAATATGGCAAAATCATGCCAAATCTCGCAAGGTTCGCAGCCGTCCAAGCCCTGTGCAATGTGACCCTATGTTCTGTGCCTTGATTGCTAGATGGCAGAGACTGTACCCACAGCCCTGCAAACACTTCGTCAACGTCCGGAAACAATTCCAAGTTCAGAAGGCTGGCTTCGAGAGCTTATGATCTTGCTGGGTCCGAGAAGTGCGCTTAACGCTCGGGGTGAAGGGTGTAGGCCTGGATTTCTCATCCCCTTTTGCTCCTTAAGAAGGAAGAGAGGGATAGAGCGACAGAGAGAAAGAGATACTGCAACTATGCCACATCCGGCACATTGGTCACGAACTTTCGTGCTATGCCTAGGCCAAGCCTGGATTAGTGCAATCGCCTACATGGACTTGGGGCTTGACCTGTGTGCTATCCCCTGCATCTGGCAGGACACCGGCTAAACCCTAGTCACGCATGCTGTTGAAGCATGTTGCTGCAGGCTGCCGTGAAGAAGCAATTCGGCAAGTTCATACAGACAGTATGCATGACACGGGTGACGAAGCTCCGAAGCTGTACAATTGCAAAATGTGGCAGCTGCCTGGCCCGAAATTGATTCGGAGTTTACCAGCACATCTGCGGACATCAACCGAACAAACATCAACCAAACAAAAACAAATAATAGACAAACATACATCAATCGCCTGCAACACCTGCTTTGCAGGGCGTTGGAGGCTCTCCACGTTAGATGGACACATCTCAGGCAGCCTTTTCAATACTCTTTTCCAGGGCAGCAAGGTCTGCTTTCACCTGCTCGAGGACGTTCGGCGTTATCTTGGAGGGTGCCAAGTTCAGCATGCTCTCCAGCGCAGCTTTTTTGTTCACCTCAGAGTGCGGAGCAACAATGCCGGCTGCATGCTCCGATACGTGCATGCTGACACACCGCAGCTCCTTTCTACATGCGGCATTATGCATGTCAGCTCTGGAAGCTTACCTGCAAGGCTGCGGGACCAGTATTGTGGTGGCAACTTGCAGCCCAGCTTCGTGCGCCGGAGTCGGGGCCACAGACGGGTTCTTGACAAAGGGTGGCAAGAACACAACTCATCCGACATTGTGCAACTTTACGCACCGTACCTTTCACGCCTGCCTGACTACTAGAGGGTAGGCTATTGAAGCAGAATCCTTTGTGGAAGGAGGGTGCTCGCATCGATCTGCCCTACAGATTTAAGATCCGACTCGGAGAGTTCGTGCTGAAGTCCAATCGGTTTGGCCTTCTTCCGCTCGATGATTTCGAGCTTGGCAGCTAAAACCTCTGCTCGCCTTGGACATGTGCAAATGCCGCAATGCTCCCAGCATCCGTGACGAAATGGCAAATGACATGCTCCATAAAGCCAAGTCACTCTTGGTGGGAGAGCAAAGCCCATTTTTGCAAGGCACTTGGCCCATCTCTACTAAGTGCCAGCAGACCTAACATGAACAACGCGCATTGAAGCTGCTTTGTGAGTGGCTATGACGCAAAGTTCTCAGCCTTTTGAGACACTGGTGTGCTGCATCTTGATCGTGACTTCAGCGAGATCCGGAGACAGCTTCTTTAGGAAAGCCAGGACGCCTTCCATCGAGGCTTTGTGGCAGGTTCTACAGTGCTACAGTATGCAAAAACACGAAGCAACTGGAGATGGAGCACATGTGCACAGATTGCCTCTGTCGGTTATGTGGCAGCCCGAAAGGTCCAGGGTAAGGTTCTGAAGACGCTCTGGCAAGTCTTGTGCCACCGGTGTGAGGCTCATGTCGTCCAGTCCCGTAAACCTCAAAAGGGTCAAAAGGGTGTGGCCAGGCACATTCGCCCCCACGCTCCAGTCTGAGACCGTCTGAGTAAGTCTGAGCCTGCCACTGCAAGTCCAACTTCAAGGTCTCCAGGCTCTTTGGCAGGCTCTGCCTTCGGGATCCACGCCCGGATCTTGCATCGAAGGCAGTATCATTTTGTGCGCATCGCGTGCAGTGTCCTTTGCGCATTCCAGCTGGGTCCTGCTGGTCGCATCCAGTGCTGCCAAGTTTCAGGCCCATAGCCAACACCTCCTTATTGGAGAAGTCGCAGCCGGCTAGGCTCAACCGTAAGGACTTGCGCCACCAATCCCCTGCAAAAAGGTAAGTTGACTGATTGGCTTAACATGTGATGTCATGTGCTCAAATCACGTGATCATGCCCACACATAATGGAACTGCAGCCTTGTATGGCTTTGGCCACATCGCCGAGCACACGCCTCAAGAATTGACCAAGATGCCGACGTTGCTTTCCCCGTGGCCAGACAATCTGACACGCGCCGTAACTGGCTCGGAAGCTGGCATGTAATCCTTGTCCTGGGAAGCCTGGAAGAGGACGTTCGGCCAGAGCAGAAGAAGCAGGAAGCTTCGCAAGCGCCTCTCAACATGCCGAAAGCATCAACATGTAGAATGTTTAGGTTTGCATGGTGAGCCTCGTCATCTTCTGTATGCCGTCCGTGTCCTCCTCCAGGGGCTGTGCAAGCCCAATGAAGGCATGCGTCAGGCGCTGTCGATCGACCTGGCAGTTGATCAGAATTACTTTGTCCCGGAAGCGTATCTGTCGCCAAATTTAAACTTCCTTTCATGGAACTTTGGCGCGCCTCATCGCGCGCACTCCTGAACCCCAAGACCTATAATCCCATCCATGGCGCCTACGTACTACAGCTGCCCACACGAGCACTTCTTAAGCAGATGCCACGTGGGCTGGGCCCTTCATGGGATACGTTAGACATCCCTCCTCCGGAGGATGTTGCCCACAGCTTTGGGCTCCATCCCACAACTCGGAGGGCAGACTGATGGGGGACCAGCTGGGAAAGGGGGTGGCATCGTGTTGCCATTGGCGGATTCAGGCCCTTGTGTGCCGGAATGAAGGTTTGAGGCTGTGAGTGAGTGGGTCCGGGTGCATGAAGGTCGCGTTGGGCACCTAGTATCCGCAGAGGGATCTGCGGAGAAGAGTGCTAGCTGAAATGGCACGCGTCGTGCACTGCCCGTTGCAGAGGTGATGGTGATTACTTGGCCTAGTACCTCGGAGGGTGACCTTCGCGGGAAGAGCTGCGTTGGATGAGGCTATCGCGAGGATGGCAAGCTGTCTTGCCTTTATGCCTGCCCAGCCGAGCAGTACTCTGCTCGGTTGGTGTAGGTGGCGGGCTTGCCTAGTGACTGCTTCGTTCGGAAGGTAACACGCCCTCTTGCTGGACTGGGCCGGTTTCGTTCGTGTCCGCGCGTGGTTGCGTCTTTGTTTTGTTTGTTTGTTTGTTTGTCGTTTCTGTTGGGGCTGACACTTTAAGCCTTCGGGCCGGAGGTGTCGCCTTTTGCTAGGCCAGGCAAGTGCTACCAGCCGGCATGTGCCTCGGTCGACTCACTCACTCACTCACTCGCTCACTCACTCACGGATACGTTAGACTTTCGTGGGACTTTCGCGCAGCTTGCGCCAGTCTTTCGCAAAATGTTAGGCTTTCGGAAACGGATTTCCTAAACCCTAAACCCTAAACCCTAAATCCTCGAAGCCTAAACACATTAAATAAACCCTAGACCCTCGCTACGTGCAGTGTGGTCCAACGGAGGCTTTCAGCCAGCTGCGCGTGACAGACGAGAGCGAGCCTTATGCCGCGGATGCATAGCAAACAGGCGCCTTACGTCAAAACTTCCGCCAAAAGACAGTTTCCTTTCGCACACCCTCTTCGCGGATCTTTCGTGGACACTTAACATGCTTGACATGTAGGTTTTATGCAAAATTATGTAAAATTCCTTACAAGGACCTTTTGATCACACCCACCTCAGTTTTGACTCTGAGCGTATGCCAAGCGTCCCATCTATGTTTTCAGTGCAGGTTTTTGTTCGGCAAGATCGTTGTGCACGGCCTCGTCGCTCGCCTCAGCCTTGTTGAGGTTGAAGGCCAAGGCTTCCTTCCGTTGATGAACTCACCGAGCATTTTGAGATAGATAGTGTCACTCGGTAGTAGCCAAGATTCCTTCACCACGTGCAATGGAAAGCCTGCTTCTCGATGGTTCTTGGCGGTGACCCCGCTGCCTGGATAGTACCTTAAGCAAGAACATGGTTGACGATATTGTCGTTGTTTCATGTTGCTTCCATGCTTGGATTCGATTGCAACTCTGGAGCTTATTGGAGCAAACTTCGGACGTGGTCAGTCCACTTGTGATGATCTCTACGTCCTGCCATCAGACGGAGCTTTCTATACTCAGCATTACTCAGCCTTCTCCAGCCTGTGCTGTGGAAAGTGCAGCACTCTGTTGTGAAGTCCTGACCCAGAGTTGCGACATCAACCGAGAGTGTCGCGCTGTCCAAGCAGAGCGCCTGGGGACAAATATTCATCCGCTCTCCAAATTTGTTTGCACTTTCTAAGAATGTTGGTTGACGACAACCTCCTGCTCTCTGCACACAAAAGAAAGCTCCCAGGGATCCGCACCCATTCGTAAGCACACCAGGCACGCGAGAAGGAGAGATGCACATCTGGCGAATCTCCCAAGACCATCAGCATCCGGAAATTGCTTGCCTTGGCAACTCGGGTTCGAAGCAGTCGCGAGATTCTTGAAGCACATTGTGACGCATGCTATTTGCCAGCAAAGGCTGCTCGAATAGCTGCATGCGAATCTGACAGGCTGGACATACTGCTGGGCGTCAGATCCTCAAGCATTGCAGAGCGATGGATGCAGAGTGAGCTTGTCAAGCTTCTTCGAGAGCTTAGTGAGAAGGCTTCCATTCTGTGAGCCTCAGCCCGGTGGATCCTTGTCGCGGCCATTTTGAACTTGTGCAGCTGTCGCGGGGATGGTGGGATGAACTTCCACAGTTCTTCGACGGAATCCGGAAGATTTTGATGTGCAGTCATGGATAGAGGACCCTCAAGCGAATCCGAACGCCTGATTCCAGAATCCCGAGACTACTGGACGATTGAAGCAGGGAGGAACAGAATGCCAGCGATGATAGTGATTACGCAGTAGGATTGAGGCGAGGGTGTGCTGGAGACCGCGACTCAGTGGGGAACATGGGAGGGTTAGTAGACAGACGGGGATCGGGAGTTGGACAAGGGATTAGAGCAGTGAGGCAGTGAGGGTGCTCCTCCCGCCCCAAGTAGGGAAGGGAGAACAGGTTAGTGTTGGACAGGTAAGGCTGGACAGTACAGTGGGGTTGGCTAGGAATGGCAACCAAGTGAATCGTAGCATGGGGGGGGGGGGGGGGGGGGGGGGGGGGGGGGGGGGGGGAGGCAAGGAGGACAGCAAGAAACTGAATAAGCAGCTGATCAGAATGAAATCGCATGGTTGAACAGATGTCTGCCGACAGAAGGCAGGGGAATCAAAAGGAGGAAGTGCAACGAACTAAGGGATGGTAGGAATGACCGTGAGAAGGAATTCTAGGGACCGTTCACCCTTCTACCTTGTGTGACGCTTGGTGGTTGCATGGTTGGCTGCTTGTCGTTGTCGATTTCGTCGCCGTCGTTGTCGTCGTGGTGGTTGTCGTTGTTGTCTGATTTAAGCCTTCGGGCCGGAGGCGTCGCTATGTTTTGCTCCAGCCGTGTGTCTGCTGTCAATTGAACGATGCTGTCGTTTAGTTGTTCAATATCCAGATGCTTATACCTTCTTATTTGTCCATGTATACCTATGTAGCACCGAAATAGTGCTATAGAACCCATACAGCCCATAAAACGGCCCCTCCTTGGCGTAGTACATGTCCCGCAGTACTATTCTGCACTTCTTGGATGTTTAGATTCTTCCATACCTCATGCTGCGTTCTGTGGCTTATTGCCACTGTCTTTTTCAAGGCTGCAACCGCAGCAGCAACAAACCCGGGCCAAAGTCCACCACAATACAAAAGCACATGCCAAGATGTGGAATTCCGAGCACTTGTTTGCGTGCTCTTGTGCTCAAGAGGTTTCGCATGATTCTGGTGTTGGCAGATTTGAACTTTTGGAAGGGATGCTTTTTGGGGATGCGGAGCGAGGCAGGATCTGATTTCAAATGATACCGCGAGGGAAAGTTCAGGAAAAGAACTCGGTGCGTCCACAAGCAACTCATCCTTGCTAAGATTGGTAATCGCATGTGTTCGGGCTAGTACAATGTTCTCTGGCCGGCAACCTGCAACATAGCGGAATGCATGCTCAGTCATGGCGCATGGTGTCGGTTCGCAAAGGCAAACAGCCAGTATCCAGTTCTTGCGCTCAGTCCACGCACGGCAAGATGCTGCCTCGGCTCTTGTCATGGAACAAGCCATTGCATGTAGCTCATCATAGCTCATCACTTCCACCACATGACCTCAACACTTAGCCGTGATGCCTCAAGCATTCCAAGAACTTCTGCATCCGATCTCCCCAGAAGTGGCTGACAAACCTCAGGTTTCTGCCACTGGGCTGCGCCCCTTGCTGCACAGCAGCTGACTGCGAACTTGAAAAAGTTGGCCAAGCCCAGACGGCGGAGAGCTAGCTGCATATGTGTTGTAAACGAGGGAAGAAATTGGACAGGTAAAGAAATTTCCAAATCAAGATCTTGCAGGTACCCAGGACAGCCTCTGCAGGCACCTTGCCGCAACGTTATATATTAGCTGGAATGGGTGCTTTCTTACTGTTTCCTGCTGCGGCAGGAGAGTCTAAAGTTTTACGGAACGGTCGTTTCTTAGGGCACCCAGAGCCGCACAAACCAGCTGCGGAATCCTGAGTTTTTTTAGCGGGATCCTTACGTGGTATTGCCTTTTCCTTGGTTTTTGGCACCCACATAAAGATCCTACAAAATTTTGTTCGCTTGTGTTTTACTTACCACATAAAGATCCTACGATTTTTTCCCCGTCAAGAATCCCCTGCCTGGTGGTGATGCAATTAAGGCACGACACCTACGGAATCCCCACCGGCAGTCATGATACCCCCTAGGCCCTAAAATGAGCCCGACACACTAACAAGAGATGCAAATGCTCGCATGTAGATGAGATAGGTCCTTCCTGGAAAGCGTGGATGATGGTGTCATCGGATCTTTATGTTTATATGTCCTGTTGGTCCCTGATAAACATCCAACTAAAGTTACGAATCGCAATGGGCACCCGGCACCAGGATCATGCAGTGGGCATGCTGCAGCCAGGGGACCAGTTGGGAACTAACTTCCTGTCCGAGAGGTGCTCCATCATCGAACTGTTGTACTCCCTGGCAGACAAGAAGCACTTCAAAACATCGTCGTGAAGATGGCAGCTCAAGGCAGGAGGTTTAGCCCTCTTGCCGTTGGGCCTCGTTGCTGGCTTCACGATCCACTCATGAATGCTGTGGAAGTTCAGCGCAGAAGGCTGCATGCCCCAGCTGTAGCACTGTCGCACCTTCACAGCGGACAGTCTTTCAGACATCAAGGCGGTGAAGCTTCGGAAGCGGGGCGTGGGGAGTGTGGGATCCGGGAAACGACGGAACCCAGCAACACCCGGACGTGAATGCCCTTCTAGTGGGCAAAGAGCGCATCCCTTCGATGTTTTTCCCAGCTTTGAGAGCTGAGCCACAAAGCTTTTCGTTGTGTTCAATGCTGAAGGTACAGGGCGCACCATGGGCACAGGTTGGCATTTCTTGATCTCCCATTTGAAACCACATTACTGGCTCTACAAAAGCAGTAATGCTGTGGCATCGGAGGGCTTCAATCCGGCGCGCTGGAACTAATTATATAAAGGCTCGCCAATTAAGTATTGTGCTCGTGCCAGAATCCGGGTGAACGTGCGATAAGTATTCCTCCAAAATCCAACTAGTCGGGCAAATATCTAAAGCAGCCCCCACACCCTCCGTTTTTTTGCATTGCACTATGCGGCAATGAAAAAGACACAAGTCTTACCTTCCAGGGTCAAAGAAGTCCGGCTGGCCGGAGAGAAATCGTTCCCCTATTTGGGGGATGACGCTTCCAGGCCAAACCCTGCGCTGAGGCTTCATCCATCCATCACCGGGCAACGTTTATGGAACAGGACATTCTTGATTCCAGCAGCTTTTTGAGACCCAGTGCATTTGTCGACAAGCGGTCTTGTGGAGATTCTCAACACCAGTACCTATCCCCCCACTCCTCCCTCAATTTCAATCACAGTGATAGCGATTACTCTGCACCAAATACTGGGTAATTCAGACAAAGCACGGCAAAGCTGCTGATCTGCACCAGCTGTGGCATTGTAACACTTCGGTTCTCAAGCCCGTCGATGTAACTCTGAAACTTGAACCACTTGCCGACCTCAAACAGAGAACAGAGAAGTTTTCACGGCTTTCAAAGAGCAAAGCGTCAAAGCAGAGCCCCGTTTCTGTCAGAAAGAGAAGACTTAGGCCGGAGCCGCCTTCACGTTGCTTCCTTGCGAGAGCAGCCGGTCTCTCAACCGTTCTTCCTTAAACAATCGTAAGAATATTTTGCCCATCTTGCTTTTGTGTGCTGTGAGTGCCTTGCCCTTGTGGTGGAACAAAGCTAAACTCTGTGTGCTCTAGTTCACAAAAGCATGGCCAGGAAACCTACACGATTTCCCTGCGCTGGGTCCGCTGAGGTCAACGTGCTTCAAAAGAATATCGCGGAAAACTAGTCGGTCTACCGTCCAATACGCATTAGGCTTGAGGTTGAGAATTCGGGTGTTGGGTTGAAGATGCTACGAAAGATACTATGTCGGGATGGCGCGAAGCGGGCTGCGACGGAGTGGGCCTCACGTGGAACGTTTGCTTTTCTGAGATTCAGGGATTCGGAACATTGCTGCGACAGATTGATGTCAGGCCACCAACAGATTTGTAAACGACGACTACAGCAAGCTGCAAGGAGGACACAACTTTCGTGCTTGAGTTACTTGGAAGTTCAAAAGCCCTCTCAACCAGAGATCCTGGCTGGACACATTGAGAAACAGCCAGCCTGCTGTTCACCGTCACGATGACCATGACAACATTTAATGCCCACTGCATCACAAGAAGCCAAGGCAAAATGGCTTGCTGAGCGCGCCAACTTGGAACAACTCCTTGCAAAGTAAGGCTCGTCCCATGGGTCCCGTAGCCGGAGCTGAGTGACGTTGGAACTCTAGTCGGACAGGTGCCGGCATCCTCCTGGGCTCCGGTTTTGATGGCGTTGACAGGAACAGATTCTTGTCTGCGATCAAGCTGCGACAATGACTCCGTTCTTGACAGGGCTTGTGACTTCAAGCTGCCTCGGCTTCGTCCCTACAATCTCTATCACTTGCCAACGCTCATTCTTCTGTTGGGCCATACGGGCGCCGTGCTGCTTCCGGGTCTGTCGGCCAAGTCTGCACGGCTTGGCCGCAGCTTCGGCATGCTCTGAGATCGGTTCATGGCTCATGAGCTAAACGCGACTGCCAAGGTACTCCTAAAAGCTCACTGGCTCGTAGCCGAAGGTCAAACGTCTTATGTACACGGTCGTTTGCATTTGAGTCGGTTCAATCTGATACGCGATGCAGAGAGTTGATTGCATTCTGATGCTCGGATGGTGAAAGCCTGGGACAGAAGCAAACACTAAATGAACACTTCAGGAGCACGGTAGCAGAAGCGCGGCTGTGCTGTGCGATGCTTCACCACATGTTCTGGAACATTCAGGATTTTGAGAATTCCGACAGCCAAAACCCGTTGTCAACGGAATGTCACGGGCCAGGCTTCCCACCAACAGTGACCGCAATAGTGCCGCGGCCCTGCAGCGGTCCACAAGCTTGGCAGATGCGGATTTGGCAGAGTGCTTCTCTTGGACACGGCCAAATCCAAAGCTATGGCACGGGCAGTCGCGCTAGCTGACTTGGTTCTTTATGCGATGGCCCCTTTCCGCGACAAGGGCAACGATATGAGGTGGCTACATCTTCTCCCTTGACAGTCCGCAGCTCATATCTTGGCCGCATGGCCGTGAATCATGTGTGCCAGGCCTCGGCAGCACCGCTGACGAGCCCCTTGGCCACGAGATCTGCCCAACCTTCCAGCATTGCCACGTGGAGGCTGATCATTGATCCGTGATGATCCGTGCCACCCTGAACTTCTCTTTACATCTTCCTCTGTCTGTATATGCTTCCTGAGGCGTCGCACCTTGACTCAGCAGGCACCGTGGTTCAGCCAAGGCGCCGAGCCTGTGAAGCAGACTCTCCACCCTTCTCATTTGCAACGGCCTTCTTCCACAGTCATGCAGACCAACTCCTTCTGCCTTGACAATGCATGGAGAGCTGATGCGATACCTCGTCAATAGAAAACAAGCAAAATGAAGGGACCGATGCAGCTGCGATCAGCTGCGCGATCTTAGAAACCTGCCGGCCGGACCCAAAGCCTCGGAGACAGCTGCAAAACATAACAGCGTGCCATGATTGAGCGTGCTACGGCTTGCGGGAAGGGGACAAGCCCATGGCCCAGGAAACCTGGAAACAACCTGGAAACAACATGGACATGACAGTGATGCGCCGGCCTGCGAGTTTGACACGACTTCCTCTGCAACAGCTGCAAGCAGCTCTGCACCTTGGAGGATCGGCTCAATGCCCCATCTGTGGTCCATTTTCCGACATTTTCTCTTTTGTCTTTCCTCGAAAAAAGCACGCCGTCTGTTTACGGCCCGGACTCCACTCACCAGAGCTTGCCAGCATCTGCGGCAACATGTACTCCAACTAGCAGGACTCCCACAAGCAGTGCGCAAGGGGCCTCTAGCACTTCAACTAGACGAGCAGGTTGCATGCGAAGCGGGGTGCTCCGACAGATCATGACCTGTAGAATCACCTGGCCAATCACTGTTGAAGCTTGGACAGCTGGGAATACCATTCATCCTGCAAAGGGTACACGCCTTAGCTCGGGTCAGCAGCTCGGACAGAGTCACATCACCTGCCAGCGATGTGTCTGTGTGAGTTGCAATGCTTGGCAAAGCACAAGTGACGTCAGTCATGACGAAACCTGATGGAATTTATATTCAACTTTCTATACATATATATATACACATACATATATATATATATATACAGATATAACATGCGAGACAGGCTTCGCCGCTATGGCGGGTGAACTTGTGGGATGTACGTACCAGCCTACCTAGCATGAACGATGACTACTACCCTGCTGCGCTCGGATGCCTGCTTCCACTTGCTGCAATGCCTCGACGTAATTCCGAGCGTGATAGTGTTGTCGACACCCAATGATTGTAACGGGGTGACATCGTGCTCTCACATCTTGTTGTGCGCCAGGACCCGTGCAACCAGCAAAGTGAAGAGGTCATCGTGGTGATGTCCGTGCTCGGCCACCTGCCGTGGCGGATCGCTTGCGGAACTGAGTGGACCTGGTGGCCTGAAGCACAGCGAAGCACGAGCAGAAAGCCAAGTCCTCCCCCAGCAGCCGCAGAAGACTGTAGAGTGATCGCCCCTGCTGCAACTGAAGCACGCATTGATTCTCACCTTCTTTCAGGATATCTTGGAGTAGACCATGCTCCCGTGAGCAGTGGAAGCCTCGTCACGCACGAAGCCTGCATCTGTAGCTGCCTCCAACACTGGCGTCACTGTTCCGATTGTTTTAAGTATGTTCGTTGGATAAGCTTGGCAACAGATCTATGAGGTGCATCTGTAACTTCGCCATGCTGTTGGAGGGCACCTCATCCCTCACAATTCTTTGAAAAACCTCTCGTAGAAGCGAGCTCATCAACTTTTAACAAATCAACCAAGCACGTGCATTCCTTCAGCGTGACTCAAGGCACGCTGAGGGACCTGTACATGGATCACACGTTGAGCAGAAGAGAGAGAGGCTTGCAAATCCAACAAGTGCTAGCCTCGAAACATTATCGCAATCGCGGTTTGCTGTGTTGTGCCGCGAGGCCCCACGTGGCCACGTGGAACCCTACTGCCTGCCAAAACGCCATCATGACTGGGGCGACAAACTACCAGAGCTCAGTGGAGCTTCCACCACAAGCTGGGAAAAAACGGAAGCGGCTGAAAAGGTAGCTGTTGAAGACATCTCGATGTGTCGACGTCTCGTGAAGTGTGGAAGATAAGTTCGCATGGATTTAGTTTCTTTTGTCGACGACGATTAACTTCACAGGCCTAAGCATAATCAAAGTTTTCGCAGTAGCTGCCGAGAGCCTCAGCCTGCATCTTAGCGCCGTAGTTCCAACATTTAAAGCCCCAAAGCCCCTTCGCATCTTTAAAAGTCTCCGTGCGGTCAGGTCTGCTCGCCTGCCACTTCCACCTTAGCTGAGAGAATGCTGCCTGATTATTTTGCGTGCACCTTTTACTAGCCTTCATGTCTAAACCGACTAAATCCCGGCACCAACCCCAGGGGCAAAGGAGGCTCGATGTGAAACCACTGTGCAAGTTGACAAAGGAGGGGCTTGTTGGGTTCGGGGAAGCATTTGGTAATGTGCAAGGTGACCCGGCGGTGGTAACGTACGTCGAACATGAATGGGCCCCTGAGCGCAGGAACGTGGCACATTTCTGGACTGTCCTGCATTTTCACTGTACTTAAGTGCCGATGGCAGCACTGCCCAAGCAGTCTGTTAGACGTTCGTGGACAAACCATTCGCAAAAAAAGACTTTAGGGAAAAGACGAATGAACATGGCTTGGCAAGGAAAGGTTTTTTTTGCCGAGGCAAAGTGGATCCGATAATGCCTTGCCTGAAACACTATCTTTAAGATCGGTTTCGGTTTGGCTTTGGGGGACTGGGAGATGGGACTTTCTCTGTCCCAATGCGTGGGTCGCAGCCGCGACGTGTCTCCACTGACTTTCTCCTCAAATCCACAACTGCGCCAACACGCCTCGTCATCCGCTTTTTTCCTGGTACATTGGACAGCTATGTCAAGTGCAGCATGACAAGGCTTCCCCCCCCGGCGTCAGAGGAAACAAAATAAAAGCCATGGGCGTCCCTTAAGTGCAATAACGGGTTCAAAATAACAAGCAAACCCAAGGAGTACACCGTTGCACTAACCGTTGCACAGAAATTTACTTCGTCGTCCGTCTTCAGACTCCGGGGTCGCAGATATTCCAAACGTGGAGGTTAATTTACGGAGACTTTCTTCCCGAATCATATTCTTCTATGGGGGTTGAGATGGGTAAGCAGGTTCTAGCCCGTAGGGCCCCCTCTCTGTCTCTCTCATATCGCAATTCCACTTGTGTCTGGAACCTGGTTCCGCGCTCTGAAGAGGTAGAGTCCAAGAGTCCACATCCAAAGGGTCTTCGCGGCACCGATATGGACAGGTATCGTGCGAAGCATCGATGAGCCAGTTCTTGATGCAAGCTGCCTGAGATGAGCGCACACTCTCCTGGCGAGACCATCTCAGGACCACATGCACCTTCCAGCCCACGGCAATTTCTTGCATCTTAAATCTTGATGGCCAAGTTGCATGGAACACATGCCCACAAGCTAGCCGAGCGACCTAAGCTGCAGCTATCAGTTGATAACTTTGGCCGTCCCTTCCTGTTCTTCTCTGCAATTTGATGCTGAATGTGTAGCACTTCAACGGTAAAGTAAGCATTCCAATTGCAGGTCATCCTGTCGTGGTTTCGCCTTCAGGCTTCGCGGCTTTGTACATGTCACGTCTGAACTTCTAGATGGCAAGCACGAACAGTTGCTTTTTGCTCTGCAACTCATGATGCTGGTAGGGCGTGGCATGTGATCTTGCGCAGACCTGTTGCTCATGTATCTTGTTGAGAACCGAGCGACCTTCGCGACAGATAAATAACGGGCGAGGCAAGGCCACAAGTCAGTGAACCGAAGACAAGGTCAAACAAGGTGGCGCTGCGGCCAGCGGTCGTGGACGGCTCGGGAAACTGTGTTTTAACCCACGCCTGCCAGTGCGAGAACCGCGCTATGGTCTTTTTTGAGGCATCGTTTCTTGGTTGCATCAGCATGCTACAATGTATTCGTTTGAAAATGCCACGCCTGCCAGTGCTTTTTCAGGGGTCTTTTTGGACACCGTTCTTTGTGACGGTTGACAGCAAAGCAGCGAGGAAGGAATAGTTTTTTTTGGAGGTTGCTTCAGGGCTCAAGCTTTACGTGTGCGTAGCAAGGCGTAAGAAGTCGGAGAACATTCATGGAACCCGTGACGGTTGGAGAGCTTTCAGGGTTGTCGTGACGTTCCTGGTCCCCACAACGGCTGGAAAACATTCATGGTTTCGGGCACTCTGAAGGTGCTCATCCCAACAGCAGCAATGCAAGTACATGCAATGCAAGAAGCAACAGCATACAGGCCGGACAGGCGGTCACATTGGATGCAATAATGTGAAAGAAACACCGTCAACTAGACTACTTGTTGTATCGGCTGTGCTGGCCCTGCCTTCAAATGTGGTTGACCGGAATGGGGAAGCAGGCTTGGGAGGCTCAAGGTAGGCGACTGTACCAGCAACTGTGCTCTGGTCCTCAAGTGCTCGAAGCTACTGGCTCTGGTCCTGCTGGCGGGTCGGCTGCGCAAGCCCCGTCTGACTGGTTTACACAACGGGTTCCTCCCTTTTTCAGGCCTGGCGGGGCCACTGGGGGGACTTCCTGTTCAAAAACCATTCAACAACGTATGGTTCGGCTCGTATATAAGAAACAAACACTTCGCTGTTGAGCGTCCGAGCCCCGCTGCAAGGCCTTGGCTTAACAAAAAAGCCGAACTTTCACAGGTCTGAAGGGTTTGAAGGGTTTGAAGGGTTTGAAGCTGCCCCGCAAGAGTTCGCAGCTGGTGCTCGGCTAGGGACTCATATGCATGTTTTTGCATTGTCGAGATCCAGGCTCTTGTGCAAGATTGCCCATGGAATTCGCGTTGCCAAAAAAGCTACAACATGCCCAGAACATGCCCTCTCGCCGATGCCAGTTTCTGTCCGTCGTCTTTCTTTCAGTCGGTGTAGGCTTCTTGCTACCAGTATTTCTTATGTTCTTTCTTTTTGATCTTTCTTTCGTTGGTGTTGTCTTCCTCATGTCAGTTTCATTCCGCAGACGCATCTCAAACGCATCCGCTTCCGGGGTGGTGGACAGATCTGGATGGACGACTCAGACTCAGGTGGTTCAGGGCCAGATCCCGAAATTGCTGGGTGTGGGCCGCTTGTTGATGGGTTCCGAGGGTTCCGTCTCCTTCGACGCGGACAACTATGCCTTGGACGGGAAGTTCTCGGTGGTCAAGTTGAGTTGGGCAAGCAAGGCCTTCGCCACTGCGAGTCGCGAATGGAGCATTGCTGAGGAGCTATTCAATAGTGATGGGAGTCCCTTGATGTCCCTCATGCATTCGTCCGAGCTCGCGGAAGAGGCGGTGAAGGCTAGCTTGGTGGACGCAGTGGCAAAGCACCGCCATTCTGGCTCACAGCCTGGCTTGACCCAAAGTAGCAGCATGATTCGCTCTTAACCATGACATGTGCACCCTAGGCATGCCAAACATTCCACGCAAACATGTTGTTCGTTGTGTTGTGTCCCTCTTTTGTTCATTCCCATCCTCTCCCAACGCAACCATTTGACCGTTTGAACGAGCTCTCGTTGACAGGAAGTCGGCAATAGTATGCACCACACGACGCCACAGGCACCAAGGTCAGGGCTCTGCAGTTTGGTTCGAAATCGCTTAGGCAAACGACGCAATTGTCCTGGAGCCTGCAGGGTGCAAGGATGCAGGGTTGTTCTGGCTTGTCACAGCTGATCCCTGCCTGGCCCCTGTAGGACTCTGCAAGTCTTTGTACGCAGATGTCGGCAACTTTTCCATGCAGGCACTACGAGCTTCCGCCATCTTATGACGACCTTCATCCTCAGATCAACTGGGATTTGATGAGATCACATCGCACGCAACGCAGCACGCATCGCGCGCGGGAACAGCCATGGGCTCAGACGTGTAGCACCTGCAAGATACCTGCAAGGCTGCCAAGGCTCCATCATCTGCTCTTGCATTCGGACAACTTTTGCCCATGTGCAGGAAGCGAGCGTGACCTTGCATCCAGGCGCCCAGGTCTGCACATGTCTGTACGTGCACATGTTTGCAACAGCACCTGGGCAGTCAAACTGACCTTATAAGCCCACATGCAAGGTTGCATACATCAGTGCTTTCACAGCAAGTGGCCATCGCAATATCAATGCCCAGGATTGCAAATCCAAACTCTTGGTGTGTTGGAACTTTCGAATGCCAGGTCATCCCGATAAACGTGGCGTGCAGCCCGAGGAAGATGACCTGCAGCTGTGCAGCTAGTATCTGCTAGGATGTTTGCCAACATGCTAGCATGCTTCAATGCGCAGCATGATCTGTCAGGATGGTCTCGGTTACTCTCACGGAGTTTCCGCGCCTTGATCACCAAATAGATAACGAGCATGGTTGACAAATCCTGAGCAAAGACGCAAATCTTTATTGTGCTGCTTGTCTTAGGTGAGGTATGTTGGCCGATGAGCTCTGCTTCCCTGGGCCAAGCTTCGCTGCCACCTCTAGTGAGATCGGCTGAGACCATGTGAACGGCTAGCCACAAGAGGCTGGCGAGAGTTGCCTGGGTGCACTCTACAGATTTGCTCATGTTGCTTCCGGCAGTACAACATACTGCGACGATTGAAGCCATGTTGGTTGTTTTCTCAGGCTTGGGCGAAAGATAAAATGGAAGTGATGAGAACCACCGTCGGAAAAGACACGACGACACCTTGAATTGAAAGCTCTGAACTTGCTATTCCCAGAAACTGTGAAACCAATGAGCCAAATTGTGCCCAAGCTCCGTTGCAATCCTGGCTGTTCTCTTCCCTGAATTTCCAATCTCGACACCTCGGTGCGCAGAAGCCCGTCTGAGCAAGTGGTTGTTGCCTTGAATGCCTGACCTTCATCCCTCTTCAAGCGCTTGATCCTTGTGCTTCCTTGTGGCAATGCGGCCAAGCTGCAAGGAGGCCCTGTATCGTGTGTTGACGAGCGAGCCCTCTACCATGATGGAAACAAAGCTTCCCACAGTGACAACCTCTGGATTTGCAGGTGCTAAATTGCGGTGCTAGCCTGCTAAGCAGAGGACAAGCCAGGGCTCCAACCGTGAGCAGAGCGATGACCAAACGAACCGTCCTTACATCTTTCCTGCCGAAAAAACAGGTTGGCAAACATAGGATGCAAGCAAGGAATCAATCCCATTCAATCCCTTCCGTGTTGTCGTGTCCGGTGCATATGGTGCATCCTTTGGCTCTGCTCCGAATGCCTGGCCTTCACCGCCATGTATCCCTCTAGTGCAGCAATAGTACGTGGCGCGGCTTGTCGTCATGCCGCTGCGACCCTGAAACTGGCAATTCCCTCTCTCTTCCTTTGAATCGCGACGCGATGAAGTACACTTGCCCGTGGCACCGCCTCTCTGCAATGTGCTACAATCGAACTTTCGTGTTTGCTGCACGAGGTTGTGTCAGGAGTAGTGGTGAGAGTACATCCGATACTTCTACGCCAAATAGTGCCTCAGGTCTTCGGGTGTCACTACCAGTTTGTTGCTCACAAGCAAAGCAATCCAGCTTCTAAGCATAAGTCTAGGCTGCCCAAGCCGAGCCCTTCATCTTGGCGCAAGATCCGACAAGTACGCTGAAGCACGATGTCCTGATGTTCCCCTGCCGTATACTAGCACTCGACCTGCAGGCGAAAGACAAAGAAGGACATTGCAGTGTCACTCGAGCGCCTGCTAGACGACATTCATTGCATTACGTTGCATTGCACTGACAAAGACGACAACTATTTGCCGCTACTTCTAAGGACAGAGGTTGGGCGGCTTGTGCCGGTTCGCCTTGGAGTCCAGGCTTCTGGAACCATGCCGGGTTTTTAAAGCCACAGCTTCACCACCATTGCTCTGGTCATACGGAGATGCTCGGAACTGGTGCCGTTGATCATGCAAACAGGCGAACATAGGTTTGCTGTCTACTGAATCAAACCTTACAAACCCTCAGATGTCTCGGAATGTCGACAATGCCCTCCAGATTCGTTTTGAGCTGCCTATTTGGATCACGTGAATCACCTTCTCTGATGAGCCAAGGCATGTCCCCGCTGGGCTTTTGCCCCGAAGTGCTTTTTATCATCCCCTGAAGGACAAGCAATGAAGAGTGAAGATCCATGTTTGAGGACTTCCTGATGACTTCCTGATGACCCGAGGCTCGACGTCTGAAAGGATTCTCTAGTCCACCACTGCGGATAACTCAAGGGCTGACCAGCATGCGCGCTGCAACTCGGAAGGGCCGACTGCCTGAAGGCACACTGTACGCTGCAGAATCTGAGAAAGGGCGACAAAGAATGCAATCCTCCAAGTCCCCAACCCAATGAAGACAAAGAGAATCCTCGAGCCTGAGGGCAGGACGACACTTAAGCAGCTGTCCTGAGGGCACGCCTTGTTGTAACATCACAGAAAGCCATAGGCCTCATGCTCGGAAAGGAAGGCTTTGAGGCGTTCCCGCAGGGTTGGGGTCAGCGGCCGCCCTGTCGGATCAAAGCAAGCAGTTGAAACATGATGGAACATGCCCCTCCGCACGAAGGCGCTAGGTACAAGGTCAACGAAACCTGGCAAGGCACTGCACAGCTTTCTTCATTAAGGCTCCTTCAACTATAGGCTACTCCACACACACCAGCCCCAATCCCACCTGACCGCGCCCGCGCCACAATTCCACAACACCACCACCGTCACCGTGCTCCCACTGCACCACCTCCTGACCACTACTCATGAATTTCGACCCGCGCGTGTCCAAGTATTGCTCGTGAAGATGGTGCTGGTGTTTGCTGCTGCTGATGATCACGATGATCTCCCGACTGGGGAAAGGGTTTGGCCCTCGAGTGCAAGCTGAATTGATGTCTCTGCAGAGCCCCAAGCCCTATCAGTTGTGTTGCGAGCCTGAAGCCCGCCAACCGTGCAGCAAAGCAGCAACCTCGAGCTCTTGCAGCTAGTGCGTACGCCATACGTGCAACATGAACCCTGCAGTGCTGAGAGCTTAACAGATGTTGCGGCACCATCTTCAACAGTGGGAAATTCGCAGGCCTGTGGTAGCTTGTCTCTGCCACATGCTGCACATGCTGGTCACATGTTGGCACCGTGGCACCATTAGTGGCCCGATTGGTTCTTCCAACCAGGTGCCCGGCCTCTGCTGCAGACATCAGTGCCTGAATGGCCATGTGCTTGCAAAAATTGCCTAACGTTACTAACGTTACGTGATGGGGCCGGGGGGGATGCCAGAACCCTGCTTTCGATGGCTTTCGGGTTCTTTCGGACACTGCAAAGCGCTTTGCACGAGGTCCGGATCTAGTGCTTGTGGGAAGAAGAGGGAGCCGAAGTGTTGTGCGCGTTGCACTTTTAGCGATCGTTTTCAGGCTTGCTGAACGTAGGGTTGCAGCTTCAAAACATTGGGATGTGCTTGCGCCTCCAAGACGCTACGTGGTCGAATGCCGGCATCCGCCTTGCAACAAGGGGCGGTCAGCCAGCGCTTGCGATGTCAATCTCCAGCTGACAACGTTTTAGAGTCCAAGCTGCGAGAGTTTCCAATGCCACAGCCAGGTCCGTGAATGACCTTGTGAAGCACGGCTGTGGTGGAGGCAGCATGATATGAACTAGGGCAGCCATGCCGCCAACTCACTGCGCGAGACTGCATGAGCATACATCGAAGGAAAGCCGGCGGTCGGCGTTGCGAACGATCGCGTTTCTGCGCTGAGGCCATCGCAAAGAATGGGCGGAGTCTTGCAAAACCACGCCGAGGTGCCTCAGTCTTGCACACCACTTCCAGAACCAACAGTCTCCCATCCGACCCCGGTTGAAATTGGATCATGTGTGCACGTGCCTCTCCAAGGCCGCAGCCTGAGGATCGGGTCTAGCACCGCTGCAGGCACACACCTCATGCTAACTCATGCTTTTCAAACCTTTTCAGAGTCGACTTGTGCAAAATTATCGATTGAACTGTCAGCCTTGCCTTTTGGACGCGCTGCCTGCCAGTTTTGGCCACACAATCCGAATTTGAGAAGCAAAGCTTCTGCCGACCCGTGCCTTGTTGGGGCAGAAGGCCAGCATACCTTGCTAACCTGGAAGTGCTGCAACGTGCCAGTCGCCAGTCGTGCATGTGTCTCCAGCCACCACGCGAAGGTTCTCTCACAACAACAAACGGAAGGACACGGCATGCTCGAGCACAACCAGTGGTGGTTACGACAGACTGCGCGCGCTTTGGCTTGTCAAACGCGGAGCTGTTGCATGCATGGCTGCGTTTCGCATTGACTCCTCGTAAACACGTTTCTCGCACCTTCGTGCACTGTACTCACGCTGCCCACTGAGTCGCAGGTCGGCGGAAGCAAAAGCGTGACAGCATGCGCAAGAAACACAAAGTTCACATTCTCAGACCGAGTTCAATCAACGAAGCAGAGAGGCCAAGACTGGCAAGGTGCGAGTGGATGAGGGCATGCCAGAGAAAACTTCACTATTTTGATCTCTCGGGATGATGATGATGATGATGATGATGATGATGATGATCATGATGATGATGCTGAGCAAGAAAAGGACGAGGACGTCGGGGCATCTTGCACATTCACCTTGCCATGTGCTGCCACCTCTGAAACCCATGGCCATGCCCAAGCCCAAAATGCCAACTCGCTGCAACGGTGACCAACAATGACCAACACCATTGGTGAAGACCTCTTCTTGCTGGTGCTCAAGTATGAGGGCATGAGGCTGAGGTCTGCGACGGTGTCCCAGCTCGCGGACCCTAGCCGCTGATGTTCATGCAGCTGGCTTGGGGCGTCCACGAACCTTCACGAAGATGCTCATGGTGCTGGTTTTGTGGCCGTTGTCACTGCTGTCCACAATCCGAATTGTCTGACACTTGTTTTGCGGTTGGCTCGTCAGCCATGCTTCTTTTGTTTTCAAGAACCACAAAAGGAGGACATGATCATGACACGTTGTGTGAAGCAGAAATGAAAAAGTGAGGTTGGCCAATGCTTCCGGTTGAAAATTGTTCGTACTGTTCGTTGGGCAAAAATAAACGGGAGGCCCGAAGACTGCAACCCCGACCCCGTCCCTTCCCACCCAGCATACCTTTCAGGGTCCTGCAGGCTTGTGAGCCGAGCTGCTTACAGCACTGCGATAGCGCTTAAGTTGCAACAGCGCTGTCAAGCGCTCTCAAACAAACTTGTTTGTGCTGCCAAGCACTTAGTTTGACGCACACGGAGCGCTTCGACGGCGCTAGCACCGTCGCGGCGCTCGAGCATGCTAGCAAAGCGCCCGAGAGTCGTAGCACAGGCGCCGCGCTAGCGGCTGCTAGAGCTGCATGGGGGCTTTTGTAGGAAAAAACACCACTTTTGACCCGCAAAATTCGGGTTGTGGATACAGTCCCCACAAACCGGCACGCAGACCACAACCTCATGCCCTCATGCTTGAGAACCAGCAAGACTTTGCTCATGACAGACGCCACGCTGAAAAGAATCTAGGCTGTCAGGGGACAGTCTGGCAGGATGCGCGCCATCATGCCTCAGTACACTGTGCTTTCTGAACATGGGCGCCTGTGAATATTCCTGAATATTCCTGACTACTCTGCATTTAGTTGCCCACGTCTTCTGGGCTCCATGTCCACTCGCAAGCGCCAGCGACTGCAACTCCTACCCATGAACCATACTGTGCTACAAGTAACGCGTGCCTTGGCCTGGCTCCGGAGTGCTGACATGGCGTCCGACAATGATGACAGCAGTACGCTCCTCCAGAAGGAAAGCCAACAATGACCTTCCACAGAAGCGTTTACGGTCTGAATAGCTGATCTTGGAGTTTCCACGCTTAGGGGAATGTGAGCCAATGCCGATGCTGCAGCTTAGCTTGCCACTCACTCGCAGAGTTCTTTGTTTCCTCTTCATCATGGTTTCCTGCGGAATGCTCAGGCTGTCAGGAAATGCCAGAACTCGGGAGCGCGGACACGGCAGAAGGCCACAAGAACTGCCGTATGTGTCTTCCTTTACACACACACACACACCAACCGTGCAATTGCCGAAGCTAAGCTGTAGGACTGCGTCTGCCAAATGTCTGTCACATGGAACGGAAGCCCAACCGCCCAGCGGGAGCATCGTGGCAGTATGACAGCTCCAGTGTTTTCATCCTACCGCCATCGAGGATCTACCACCCTGTAGCGGAGCAGGGCCACCATGGCGGAGTTTTGGGGGTGAGGCGCTTGTGCCGTCAAATATCAGACCAAAGAAAGCCATGTTCAATATTTACTCGGCACTGTCTCTGTATCTGAGCAACTGAGTGTGGGGGGCGGGATTTCTGCGGACAGTGCCCGTCGGACCGTCGGAGGACAGACTGAAGCTTCAGCAAACCTGGCCCCTATTTCCCCCACGCGCTAGTTTCGTTTTCCTGTGGCTTCAGTGTCCAGTCATGGCTATGGGTGATATGGGCATGAAGTTAGCCAGGCCTTCCTGCCGACCTTCTGCATGTTCTCGTCCCAGTTCCTCAAGCAGGGAGCACGGGACCGGTGCAAGGGAGTTCAGCAAGCACTTTCGCCTGAATGTGGGGCGAACCCTGCCTTAGAGCCACGTGTGTTCGACATATCGCGCGCCCTGATGAAGACTTAGACATCGGCAATCGCAGCAATGAGTAGGGGCCGTGCGCCTTCAACAGTGACCTCGGGCAACAAACGAGCTGTTGATACACTAGCATTCGAAATCTCATCATAACCTTGCACAGCTGCCTCTCCCTCGCACCAGCAATGCACTGTGCAATGTTGCCAAAGCTTGCGACGGAGGAGGTGGGACGGCCAGGGCGGCAGTCTGATGGCGAGGTTGAATTTCCGGAGTAGATGCAACATTTGGGCTGTTGAAACGAAGTCTATGCCAGCTTTGTTTTGCAGCAGTCAGTTACGCAATATCGCAGAGTGCCAGTGCTTGAACACCGCTTATGCCTCAAACATCCTCAGCCTATAGGCATCCTTAAGTAGATAGAATATTTGAAAATCCGAAAACATAAAAACACCCTTTCCAAAAGGATAGATAGAATATGAAAAACCCCAAAACGTTAGATGGAATATTGGCCTAAAATTTAGGGCCAAGGGGCGCGCCAGGGTCAACTATATTCTATCTATGGGTTCCTGCAGGAGTTGGAGCTCCTCCTGTCCTCCTCTCCTCAACTATATTCTATCTATGGGTTCCTGCAGAAGTTGGAGGTCCTCCTCTCCTCCTCCTCAACTATATTCTATCTATGGGATTTTGCCGGAGTTGGAGGTCCACCTCTCCAACTCTCCTGCTCCGGAGCATTCTGCAGTCAGTTACTACAGCCTGTTGCAGCCTGCTCGTGGGAACCCCATAGATAGAATGTACTTGGCCTCAAGTGTGGACGGAAGCCCTGCAGGCCCTCGTAGAACCCCCATACATGGAATACACCAGGTTTCAAGTGAAGCCACATAGAATCTGAGACGCATAAGTCTCGCAGGCCCTCATTGTAACCCCATCTGGTGCTTGACGAGTCTTGAAACCCATAGATAGAACATGTGTGCAGGAGGCCGAAAGCGGGCGTTTTTTTCGGGGTCCCGAAAATATTCTATCTATGGGTTCCTTCACAAACGTGGGAAAAAGCCCAAAACCCAGAAAAAAAACAACAACCCGAAACCCAAACTCTATCTCTTCAAGGATGACTATATGTGAAGAGAGCGGCGTCTACGCAAGCATGAATCCACGTCCCGACTGCTACAGGAAACAGTAGAACAGATTCTCAGCTGTCCAAAAGTTTAGTTGGCGGCTGTTACCATGCTGGCAGCCCTTCAAACGCCTTGAAGAACTCACGAGTCTCCTCGGCAAGGATGTCGAACGGCGCGGCCTAGCACAGCGAAGCAATGCGCAGCGCATTGCGTTGCATGCGAAACAGCTGAGTTCTACATGCGCATCAATGAAATCTATCACTGTCAGCCCGTGCAGGGACAAAGTGCCGGGCTGTATCGAGCAACCCAGCCCTTGCGAAAGGCAAGGCCTGAAGCGATGAATCGAACTCTCAGCAACTTGCAATGATTGGCAGCGAGGTAACCAAAGTGTCAAGCGAAATCCTGCAGTTGCAAAGCGGGAAGGCTTTGGGAGAGCCTTGGTCACGTCCGCAGGACGAACGTTTATGGAGAGAATGCATTGTGTATTGGCTGTCGGACGCTGCTAGGCTCGCTTTTTAAGCTCAGCTTGTCGCCCAAGTAGGGTCAAGCCCACGTGCTCGTAGAACTCAGTCGCCTGTGATGCAATCAGAAGCATTCAGAAACCATCCATACTCCATTAAGGACGGTGGGAGCCCGCGGCTACCAACATCATCAAGGCAAAGAGCGACAAGAGCCTGGAGCTGAAATGAGGCAGGGCACTGCCTCAAGGCACGGCAACTGAATGCGCGAGGGATGCCCGCGAGTCCCTATAATTTGCAACATCGAAGAAGACGCTTGCCAGTTCTGGAACGGCGGATGTCGAATTGGGATGAACATGTTCTGAAACAGGCTATCTAGCCATCTACGGATGGGTCCCATAGTTCCGCTCACGTTACAAAAGGGGTCCTCATTTTGTGAGCAGGTGCACGGCTGCTGCAAACAAAATGGGAGGCCGGCAGGAACAGCAATGAGGTGGGCCCGTCTCGCCGACTGGGTTCTGTTGCAGTTTCTGCTGTTCTCGGTTCCTGAAAGCCAGGATGCGCACTTCCTTTAGAGATCGTCTGCAATGCAAAGCCTGGCACCGCAGCGTCTTTTTGTCCACCGGGGTGGGGAGAGAGTGATGCGGTGCCTCATGCACCTTGACTGTCTTAACTGGTGCTGTGTGAAACGTTGCGGTCAGGGGTGCCTCGGCAAGCACACGCGGGAGCTGACTGGTCATTCATCAAGGTTTACATGGAGTGCAGATGACAATGAGTATATGTGAGTACTCTTGATGTGAATCAGCTTTTTTGTCGTCGTTCGGCCGTCCATACTACCCTAAAGGGATGCCACGCCGGATATGACGTGCTGAACCATCTCGTCTATGTCAACAAACAGCTGTGTGGTGAATGGGCCGCAGGTCGACACCTCGTATCTCCATGGTGGGCCATAGGTCGAATCGCGATCAACAAGCACATGAACTGGACACTCCTTCCAGGGAGCTTCAGGGAGCTTCGGGGCAGCTCAAGATGACGACGTCTTTTGACATCTTATGCCTTGAGTGTGCAAGGTTCGCATGTGCATGACCATGGCAAGCGTAGTGGCGGATCCACCAGCCACAGGCCCAAGGGCTGGGTGCCGGCTGCGACGAGCTCCCGAGCGATGGCAAATGCAATGAAAGCTCCGGTGCCAAGTCCAACGAGAGCCAAAGGTGCATCTCCGACCTCCTTCGTGGCCTTGGTTTTGCAGACAGCATCACATAGCAATCTACTCACTTCCGTACACTTCTGTATGCGCTTCGGCCACTACAGACAGCATTTCGGCAACTTCTGAATCAGCCGCAGCTCCTCCAAGAACTTTCTGGCCAGGTCTTGGACATCAGAGTTGCGTTGCTCATCATTGATGATGTCCTGTCTTGATTGTCTGGTCCATGTGCGTGATTGCTAAAGCACACTTCTCCCCTATCGCTCATACGATCCTTGCTGAGCAATTGTCGCGAAGGAACGTCGGTCATGTCGCAATGCCATTTGATCTTCGACTGCTCTTCAGAGATGCTTACCTCAGCTGCCAGTGTAAGATTTCTATGGAGCAACCGGTCGGTCGGTGTGCGCCGCGACATGTCAAAGCCGACTCTAGACACTTGCCTCTTAGACCGCTTCAACTTTCTGAAGCGCCCGCACACGACATCGACACACCATGTCACACCGGTTACGTGAGTGTTATCTGGGACTACGCCCGTTCCCCGGGATCCCCGGGATCCCATCGACGACTGCTTTGGATGACTGCTTTGGACAACTTCCCGCAACACATGCCCGAATAAATCTGCAAAACAAAATGCCGCAGCTGTGGAATGCTAAAGCAGGAGAGAACGTAGACAAAGTGGGCAAGCATGAGGCGTGCCCAGCAATTGCCTCCAAGGCAGCTGATTCATATGTCCACACATCCAATGCTGAGGGTTCTGCCCCTTCTCGGCCCAGGCTGGTTTGGATGGCTCCATGTTGCAACTGTCTGTACACAGCAAAACGGATGTTGGTATGCCCAGTGCCCATAATGCTTGAAAACGCTGTTCAATCCTCACATGTTGGTGCGGTATACCCGTCGACTCGGACAAATCCGTAAATACTCTGCCATGGGGGTACCTGTGAGCACGCTGCTATTGCGTGAACAGTTCATGAAGATCTTCTTTTCCCTCCTCTGCCCATTCCGGCAGGCCAGCGGAGTGCTTTTGGGAATTCGTGTTGGGTCGAGTCCCACCAGTCGCTCAAATTTGGTTAGTATGAAAGCGTGAATCCTGCCAGGTCTTGGGCCGGTAACTGTTGTGTCGGGCCAGGTGTTCTGCTCTCGCCTGCTCCCTCCTCGATAATCCACGACCCGTGCGAAATCGACTCCGGTTACGGAGACGTCTCTCACAGTACAGGGAACAAGGGCCTCAGCAATCAGGGGATCCCTGTAACGGGAACAATTCGCCTCGGCTTCCGGCCTCTTGTCTGGGACAGGCCGACCAGGACACTTCCCCAATTTGCGCCCAGTTCGGATGTCGGCGCTGCCTCATGGTTTAAATGCCCGGTCAGGTGGTGCAGTAGCCTGGACAGTTCCTGCTTCAAATTGCTGCGGTTTCTGTTCCGCGCCTTGACCTGATTTGTATTCTGATGTGTTGCGGCTTTCGTTTGTCTCGTTGTTGTGTTGCCGCTTCGTGGTGTGGATCTTTCAGAACTTGCTTCCGAAGCACATGCTGAACTTCCAGGTCGGAAGCAGCAGCAGCCTTCTGAAAGATCTCAGGTGATGCTTGGCAGACTTTTGCCAGAAGTTCCAGTCGCTGAAGCGGCTTGGGAGGTGTGCCGCCACTGACGAAGGGCTCACCCTTGCTTTCGAGAGGCTCACCTCTGGCTTGCATGGCCTCCAATGCAGGGGAATGCGACCCGAAAACTCCAACAAAAGCAACAAGAACAGGAAGCCTGCAGTGCTTCCATGGTCTTCGGGAGGTCTCCCATGCCGACGGGGTCTGGTACGACCAGCAAACGCCTGTCACACTATTTGTGGCTGTAAGCGGCGCCCCAGCAGCGGAGCATATCGATTCACGCTTACGGGCACGCTTCCTGCCTCTTGCCTGTCTTGGGAGGGCATGGCCCTGATCGCAGCATAGGCAGCCAAAGCTTCGCTCGAAGTGCGTTGTCTTCGTGGTCTGTTGGGGTGAAGGTCCATCCCTTCTCCATAGCATCCAGAAATCCTGAAGCGTGGCTTGTTCAGTCTTCACTGTTACCACTATGGATTTCCATGTGTTCAGGCGAGATTCGTGCGAAGCGCCAGAAAACCTCCCAGCAACATGAGCAGCTTCTCTATGGATCCACAATGCTTCTCGTAAAGCATTTATCCAAGAAGCTGTTTGCTCTTTCTTCAGAAGGGGTGGCTTGTGCCCATCATGATGCACAATCACTTCCCTGAAGTCCCGATGGATAAACAGCGGAAGCTCTTCATATTCCATGTACCTTGTCAATTAAGCCGCATTAAGCTCACCGTGTTGATGATGCAAGGGACAAAAGGCGTGGGTGAACTCCGGTTAGCAGCGAGAACTGGCACCACAGCTTCAACTGCACGCCAAGCTGCGGGTGGTTTTCGTCAGAATTGCTCCAGCTGCAGATGGTCGGTATTTGCAAAGGTGCTTTGATGCGAGCTTTGCCCATAGGGGACAGGTGCTTCGGAGCTGTGGTGGTGAAGAGCATGAGGAAGCGGAAGGCCTCCTCACATCTCGAAGCACAATGCAGTGCTCCCATGACAACCCGATGTCCCGACAAGGGGCCAACACAAATCCTTCAGGTCGGGATCTCCCTCAGTGGCCAAGCCGGCAACGTGGACCAAGAACTCACCGCCCATGTCGAAACCCATTGCCCCGTCAAATGGCCCATTCCTCATCGTGCGCAAGTGGAGCACACTGCCGAAATGAGAACCTAACCTTGAGTTAGCCGCAAAGTCGCAAGCGTAATTCTTCAATGTATATCAAAGAGTCTCCTTGAGGAACTTCTTGAACTCGGCCAACGTCTTCTCAAAGCCCTCCCACGTCTCCCACTGACAGTTTGCAAACGGAAGGCGCTCGAAGTAAACGGTAAAGTTCGGACCGAATGGCTTCAAGGAAAAGTCTCCGTTCCACCCAAGCGGTACAGCGTGTGGCCCAGTCCAGATCGTCCACTCCAGCTGCTTCTTGCCAGGAAATTCCTTGAAGGTGCTGTTCAGCTGCATTTGTGCAACCTGAGGCACATGCACACGCGTTGAACATAGGTTCCTTCCTTAACGGGCATGCTGGTCCTGCCGTGGATCAGCTATCATGTCTCTAAGGACTTTTTACCCCTAAGCCCCTAGAGTCCGAACTGTCTCTCACTCAGCCCGCATGCAATGAGTCCAGTGTCGAATCCGGATATGATGGAGTCTGCATGAGTTACGGTTGGTCGAAGAACGATTGTGAGGTCACGGTTACAAAGCAAGTTGCTGATCCGACAGAATTCCAATCGCGGGCAGAGAGCGGGACACGAGGCACAATTAGCATGCCAAAGTCGTGAGTTTCGTACATGTAGTGCAGTGACTTCGCGAATTCCGTCCCTTCCTGGAAGCTGACGACAGCCAAGGGTCAATTTGAACCCTCCGGTCCCAAGTCCCATATCATTACACATCTTGTGCACAGTCAGGAAAGCACTGGATGCAAGAAACTCGGCGAGCAGAATGGGCAAGTGTTTGGACAGGATTCGGAGACTCTACGTGTGGATTCGAAAACTGGAGAGCGGATTCGATTCAGAACACAATGGAAGACCTGATGTTGGGAATGAGCTTCTGAGGGTAGTTCCCTTCCTGTTCCTGAGGCCTCTAGGTGTGATGTGCAAGCTGCTCTCTCTCTCTCTTTCTCTATCTTTCTCGGCATGTTTTGTTGCCGACTCTTTCTTGACCGTAAGTAGCTTCGGAAGGGACTGCTGGGTCTTGATTGTTGAATTTAAAAGGGGTTGGGAGGGCACAGGCTAGAACAGGCCTGCAGGCTCTGAGGATCGCGGGCCCATTTGGGAGCTGCAGAATTCAGCCGGGAAGTGGTCCAAATGGGTACCGAAGTCTTCTGAAACCTCTGGCATTGTCTTGGTTACGTCTCTCTCTCTGTCAGCCACGGGCCTGTGGCGGATTGACGAGTGCCCTGTTGCCCATCACGCGCGTTGGAGCCACTTGTTGGCCGATCCACCCACCCACCCCGCCACCCCCCCGCGTCCTGGTGCTGGCGGTAGGTCGTACCCCCTCTCCTTTTTGCCACTGGACTCGAAGTCTAGCCAGAACTTCCACCCCGGCGTGCATGCACCCTCGGGACTCCTAGATCGCAAACCTGCGCCCCGTGGAGAACTATCAAGTTGATGGCAGTTGCGCCGCAGTAGTTGCTTTTGCCTTTCGGTCTCTTGCTGTATCTTGTTATCTGCTGTTGTGTCACATGTCGCACTATCCTATCCTGCCTTCATCGCATGCCTTGTCGCCTTGGCTCATTGCATCTGGGAGACCGTCTTGCTGACACCTCCGCCGTGCAAATACAGCATCTTCATCTTCCCGTCTTTCCCAAAACATCGGCCCTTCGGTGCAGGAAATGGTTTGCTTTCAGGCACCAGGGGTTGCACCTCGGATGACACATCCAGCAAAACAGTCTGACGTAGCCCTTCTCATCCTTTTCGTGCTAACAGGCACACTGCATTCGCGTTCAATCTAGGATTCCCGGGGCAAAAGCACACCGCCATGTTCCTGTACACTTTATATATATATATATATATATATATCTATACCAGGACGTTGGGGGATGGTTGGGTGGACCTCAAGCCAAAGCCGAATTAGTGAAGCTGCATTGCTGTGGGAGCCAATTGGGGGCTTTTGGTAGAGCAGCTTCGGAGTGTTTTGTTGAATTTGCGCCCCGGTGGCCACCCCCAAAGCTTCCCAAGAGTCAGTGGTCACTCGGGCACCACTTCCCACAAGTTAACCCTTAGTGTGCGTATTACTTGACTATTCCACCTCTCACGACCTAAATGCGCGTTTGCAGAACTTGCCTAGTGTCGCTTCGATTTCTTCTCGAATGACCGCGGGTTTTGGGAGCCAGGTTGGGGCCTTCCTGGAGCAGCTGTTGGACTCCGTGGAGGTTTCTTGGGAGGCTTTGCTTCTTTTCAAGTCAGATGTGGACGAATTAGAAAAGACGCTCACGGCTCACTACAGGTTTTTGTATGTTTTGCATTAGCGCCCGAATGACCGCCGATTCTTGGCAAACCGGGTTGCGGTCTCTGGGCACAGGCTGTTCGTGTCGAACCTACGTCAAGGCATGTCAAGGCACCATGCATCTTCGCAATGCGTTTGCGTTTGCCCCGGCCTTGTAGCTTCGCAACGTATCTTCGCCTCCTAACTCGGCTTGGGAATGCAGCTTCTTCGTCCATTGCGGCTTCGGCTCGGTTCAACCCCTCCCTGCCCCGGCCGCAATGCAACTACATGCTTACGTATGTGTGTGTATATATATATATATATTTCTAACCTCCCCCCCCCCATTGTCTGCCTAGAAGGACGGCCCTGCTAGGCCGGCCTCTGAATCTGAATGGCCTCTGAATTGTTGCGGGTTGTTGGCTTTAAGCTCTTGCAAGTACTCAGTTCAAACTCAAACTGTTTATGTGATGGCGACCCCTAGCAACATTCCAGGAACGAAGCCAAGCGGCGTTCTCTGGCCAGGGTTCTTCGAGCGACGGTCCGAGCAAGGCGGATGCAGGCTGGACCAAGTCTTTACCAGCAACCTGATTGAGAAAGCGAACTGCGCAAGCAACGGGCAGCGGGCATTGCATGCCGGATTGTGCCGACAGCGTGTGTGGCAAGCGCAGTTCTCTTTGTTATGTTGTCTTGCTATAAGAAAGGAATCCTGTTTGGCTGCTTGTGTCGAATGTGCGAGATTGTGGCCCCGCGCCTTGAAGCTGATCCAACCTTCGGGAGGACCTGTGCCTTTCAACAGGCAGTATCTGAGACGGTCGCCCGTGCGCTCGAGTTCACCCAGGATGGCCCCTGTGGACCTGACTTGCAGCGACCAACGTCGACATGCAGTGACGCGCAGCCTTTATGGAGCAATAAGATGAACAGACAAAACCGTAAGCTGAACTGGAGTGTCTGGAGCACTTGCCTAGGATGATATCAGATGCAAAGGCACAATCGCCCTGAGAGTTCGGTCGACTTCAAGCTTTGTCCTTCTCGCACCAGTATGCCGCCTTTGTCAGCTCCACCAATGACTCCCCAGAAGGAGGCCATGGTCAGGGCTGTGTATAAAGATGTAGGATTGCATTCAGAGGCTGTTGCTGGCATCTGCAGAGTTGGACGTCAATCTTCGATGTAAACGCCAGTCGGCTGCGCGATAACAACGTTCCCCTTTGCCTACTGGGATCGAAACGGCTGCAGATGGCTGGACTTCTTAGGTTGACTCTGTACGTCCACACCATGCCCAGGAAACCCTCCCATGCGCCATCTACTTGAAGCTGCGGTGCTGCGTCGCCAGGCGCGGGCCCTCGTAGCTGTCTGGAACCTTGAGTCATGTCCATGTAACACAGGGACACAGCTTGGAGACTGTGCAACAAACCTTATCTGAAGTGCGGATGCCTGATGAGCCAATGCGCACAAGCATCGAAGCACCTTGGCGCAAGTCTCAGCTCGAGTTGCAAAATGCAAAGCCAATGACCAACCAGGGAACACTTCTGAAGTTCTTGCCCTCGGCCAGGTCTCCGGGGACAAAAACGCTGTTGGCCATGCCTTCTTTTGTGCACGCCTGGACGAATTGCCTGATGCATGCGCCACTTCCAGCAAACACTGCCGAAACTCAAGGCGTGTACTGCAGCTGCCAGAGCTGATGCAGCAAAGGTGCGTGATGTTTGCCACCCGTCTGAACAGCATGCGAGTCGCAGAACCTTTGCAAGCCGCAAATGAGCGACCGACCAGGCATCAGCACAGTGTGTCATACCCATATCACTATGTGCGGTGACGGGCTGGCCTCTGGCGATCCCCACGATGCGCCCTGGCCAAATGGCATTGATCAGGTCGCACAAGACCTTCAGAGGCTTCATGAATTGATTGAGCCGCCTAAGACAGACATATGGCCTCACCAGACTGCAATGCGTCCTGTCGGGAACGTGAGATGAAACCAGTCCATTGCAACGCAACCACATGAATCTGCATGTAAGTTCATCTCCTGCAGGGACCCGCTTCCAACCTTGGCACGCAGTCTGTGTCCATTGTCAAAAATATGTCAAAGTGAAGCCTGCATTTTGTGTCGGCAGTGGTGCCAAAATGTGCCAAAAACAGCCAAGAATCCGATGCACGCCCGGCCCCTGAGGACGAGATGCTTTGGGGTTCCGCCACGGGAGGTGCTTCACAGTGCTTCACAGTGATTGGTCAGGCTACGTTTTTGAAGCTTATCTGGGCACGAGCATTCATGGCTGTGGCAGCCAGACGGGCAGAATTAGAAATCAGCAATCAATCAAGCGAGTGCGTGCAGAAGGCGTAAACTTGGGCTTTGCACTGTGTGCGAGCCTAGTGCACTGCAAAGGACTTAGGGGGTGGGGGGGGGGGGCAAAGCTACTGGGTCGGTAATGGGGGTGCCTGGATCTCCGGTGACCGCGTGGATCCACGCAGCCACTCTCAGCTCGTCCTCTCCTGAAGGGTTTCCGGCTTTTACAGCTTTCAAACTGTTCGCTAATGCTTGCAGTTGCTCAGCAAACAAGACAGCTGTGCCAATGTGCCAGGGGTCTCAGTTGCTGCTCTTGGTGTGCTTGTATGGAATGGTCCAATACCTCCACGGTTCCGTAGTGGAGTCGCTCAGCAGCCCCCGATGCGGACTGGCAGCAATGGCGGGGATTAGGAGGGTGATGGAAGATGGCACGACAGTCATGCGCCAGCAGAAGGCATCACGGAAATCACATACGTCTTCATACGTCTTCTCATGGCCCATTTTTCAACATGAATCAATCTGCCAATTGCTGCAGATGGCGTAGGCTAGATGGTAAGTGATGCTTCAGGATGAGATGGAAGCTCGCAACTTACATGCCTACATTGGCCTGTGTCTGACTGGGACTGCCGTTCGGCGCATTCTTCAGGGCAAGAGGATGGCGTCACCCACGAAGTTACGCAAGCAGCTTTTCACAACAGCCAGGCCTTCGTCTCCAGCCGATCGACCGGCACAGATCGCCTCTGCCCATCTCGTTCTTCCCAGCGATGTGGTGTCTTCTCTGCTGCGAGACGTTGCTTCTCTTCGATTTTTCTTGCCTTAGACATGCAGGTTGTGTCAATGATGGAAGCACTGGCACATGACCCTCGCGGCACGCGTGAAGTCTGTGAAACTTCTGGCCAAGTGACATACTCCAGGGCTACGCTGCCTTGAAAAGAGATAACCTGCAGGCAAGCCAAACACAGCATGCTCATGCATGAATCTCACACGGGAACATTTTGTCGGCTTTTTGCTTGAGGAAAGTTCTGCCGACTGCTTGGGCTTACAGGTCAAGTTTCTCCAAACTGGGCGGCACGTTCAGTCCCTGCCTTGTGGGCAGGTGAGATGAGACTTCGCTTTCTTCTTCGCATCGAAAGTGTCTGAGCATGCACATGGACTGCATGTCCACGACACATATCCAAATCCAGCCCACGCTTTTCTTCTGCGTTGTGGGGCTGCATGTTGTGCAACCGGCAACAGCAATATTATGTCAATATTTGCCAGACGGAATGATGCGGGTGCAGCCTGCCCATCTGCTGTGTGTTCATCGACTTCATCCAACTCCTCCTCCCCTGTCCGGCGAAAGGAAACCCCTAGAGGCAGCCGACACATGAAGTGCGTCGCTTTGCAACCACTTGCCTGGGCTGATGCTGTCTTCGTTGTCTGAAAGCTTTTCAGCGCCTGCTATGGCAACGTTTGCCGCGCAAGTCTGATCTGCAGCCCTGGTTACAACTCGACTACCGAAAACATGGAAGGACGAGACAATGAATGAGCATTGGGCAGGGTGCTTCTTACAGTCCAAGCACTTTCATGCCTTCTTCCCTTCTTAGCAAAGCACGACCACTTCTGCATGACTAGGTGTATCGACTAGGACATCAAGGAAACTCAGCCATGGTGTCCGTGGCTATGTGCACCAGGACCTGTTCACCAGTGTTCGTTGAACATGCTTTCCACCAGCCGTTTGACCAACACAGCCGATTCTGACTGGATCGTGATAGAAGGCTGTACAGTCGTGGCCATAGTAGTGACAGTGGGAATAGTGATGGCAATAAGTACAAAACAACAGGAAGAGTAGTTCATTCTAAGACGAAAACCACGAAGGGTAAGGCCCCAGAATCTAGACGCGGTTTTCATTGAAGCCAAGCGCGTGAGGCCTGGGCAGTTGTAGCACAAGTTGGCTGCGCACAGTTGCAGGACAATTTGTCTGCGCACTTCGTTAATGCTTTACCTACCTTGGCAAGAAACCAAGTCCAACCAGCAATCTGACAAACTAAGCGAAGCGCAGCAAAGCCTAGCAACAAAGAAGCCACGACTGACAAGTCAGGAAGCATTCAGCCGAAAGCTATATGCAGGCCAGCCAAGTGGACACATGCCCGGAGTTCCATGGCAGGGCCTCCATCGCTGAACACTGCGATGTCAACTCCCCCTGTCTCTTCCGCTTCTCCCGTAGGCGGTCCGTGTGCAAAAGTCGCCTGCGTGCAGGGCCCAGTGCAAACCCGTGTCATGCTATGCTCTTATGTTCTAAGGTTTGTGCCTGCCTTAGGCACGGACTCCAAATCAGCTTCAGTCGGCGCACGTATCTGGATGCACACCGGATTTCCAGTGGTGCCATCTTGAGCAACACCGACGGCGGCAACCTCCAGGTTGTTGCAAGGACTGAGCGTCTTAGGTTGTTCAAGGATAGGGGTGAGCTCTACAGTAGCTGTTGTTTGTTTGTGCGCGTGAGTGTGTGTGTGTGTACACATATACATATATAGATACATAGACTATTCTTTCTATAGATGTGTGTATTTTGGTTGCCTTCCTGGCATCACTTGGTTGGCATCCACCCACTCAGCACGCATGCGGACTACTTCAGGCCCAAAAATACCATGTCAGAGTTCCAGGAAGCCTTGCCACCCAAGCTTTTTGTAGCAACAACCTAAACACCCCTACGATCCCCTACGATGCGAAAGCTTCTGCAGTTGGTACTGTTGGAATGTAATGGTATCCTGTGGCATGTTTGGAAGCCAATTACCCCTCCAGAACACTTGACCACAATGCCTTTGTCTCATCTGGAAACCTTTTGTCTTTGACGACCTTGTGTCTATTCCCTACTTCGCAGTCCATGCGCATCCGATGGGCTTGTCCTTGAAAAGTCTCCCTTCATTTGCCGCACGAATATTTTGGGAAGGTCGCAGTTCAACGTCGGGGGTATGGTCGTGCAATGTTTCCACTGCGGGGAGTCTGGCGAGGTCCCCAAACGGTGGTCGATCGGTCTCTGTCTGTATGTGTGTGTGTGTGTGTGTGTGTCTGGCTGTTTGTGTTGGATTTTGTTTATGTGTGTGTATATGTGTGTAAGTTCGCTGTGCGTGCCATGTACTTGCAGACATCCGCGATGTGGCATCTATGCTGAAGTCTTTTTGAGGAAGCCAAATATATCACACCTGCAGGGTGTGCATGCGAACAGCCGTCGAACATGCGATGACAACTTGCTAGTTGAAAACTCACAGCAGGGGGAGGGGGGGAACGAGTATTTCTGGATTGCGTGTCCTCCTACGTCACACGGCGGCTTCAGCGCAAGAGCACTCACAAGCTTGATGGCATCTCCAATTCATAGCATGCAGTGTGGTCCGCGGCCGGCCAGGCCTTCCCTGCAAAACATGTGCTTCTTTAACACTTAACCATGCTCTTATATTTATATCATCCCATTCACCCCGTTTTGCTTCGACATGATCGCATTTTGCTTCCGCCAATTCACTACTCCCTGTTGCAGAGCATTTGCCCAATCTCTCCACTCCAAACCAACACTAAGTGCAAGGGGACCGAGGGGAGGGTGACTGTTCAGCAGCTCTGAACTGACGCAAGGCCTGCCATAGCGATCCAGGGTCCAAATCAAACCGGTGTGTGAGCTCTTGACTCTTCGATGGGTCCAAGTCCAGCTCCAGTAGCCTCTCCTCTGCATGTTTGCCTACATCTGAGATTTGAAGCCTCTGCATATCTCTGCATGCAGCTGGTGCTGACTGCCAGCCAAAATTCCCAGGGTTGATCAGTGGACTCCAAGCTCGGTTGAGTTGGATGTGGCACATCTTCTAGCTGCTCATCAGCTTGAAAAGGTCGGAGTGCCAGTCGCACCTGACTCTGCATCAGAATACCAAAGAGCAACCATGTAAGGCCTTGGATCTCCCGTGCATTCAAAGGCACAGAGCATCGCGCGGGCGCATCGGCACGTATCACAACCTCCGAATGTTCCAGTACAGCATCTGTGCAGCATCCGGCATGTGTTGCAGTGGGCCCCACAATGCCTCAACGCCACCAGGATCACCAGTGAGGCGCACTCGAACCTTGGGTACCCTTCCTCTTGCATCGACATCATGAGCTCAGCTTGCAATAATAGGGTTGAGAGTTGAGCCACCGCTAGAACACAACAAATGCCTACAAGGTTTCTGGAGATTGCGACAGCAGGGTGCAAGAGGTTGTCCAGTCAAGGGAAGTAGCAGCTACTGAGGACGTAGGTGCCCCCAGACGCAAATGCCTTTCAGAAGATACGCTATCAAACCACAGCAGGGGCACGCTGCAAATGATTGCGATGGCCGCGGAAGTAGTGGCATCGAGTTCTCGGTGCCGGGATCTGCGAGCGCGAGGAGCATTGAGAAAATCCAGCAGGGCCTCGCTGTGGAGCACTCCTGCCGAAACAAAAATGCAGGACTCCCACAAACTACCTCCCTTAGCAGCGAGCTTTTGTGACTATGATGGACGGTGACTGCACAAGAGTAGTTTCCGATTCTTACAGTCTTACACAGTGTCTTGAGGAAAGCGGGGATGGGGTACTGGATCATCTTGTGCTTCAGACATAACACCTGTGCGGCAGGTTACGTCAGGTGCTTGCAGAGTCCTTCCATGTCCAACAGGCCCACAAGATATCCTGCCAAGAGCCGATCCACGGCATGCATGGCATACATGCTGTCAAGGGGTCATGCATCGTTCAGCCATGGGGAGGTCCGAAAAGCTTGCCATAGCGCTCTTCCATCCAGTCGCTCCGCGCATCATCTCCCCCAAAGACTTTTTGCCAGAAGGGCTCCTGCGAGAGTGAGCCAGCATTGGACAGGATCTTCGTTGCGGAACATGAGGAAGGGCATAAAGGCTCCTTGGGAGGAAACGGCGGAAGCTGCTTGCGGTCAAAAAGCTCCAGCAGCTTGACGTGGCATCTGGCCAACAGCACTGTGGGGATGCACTGGCACATTTCAGCTCCAATTGAAAAGAGGATGCCCTGGCCTGAGAAACTCACTGTACCGTCGGGCCACCACCCAGCACTCTTTGCCATTGCTCAGCTGCAAGCTGTACACAACCTCATGTCATTCTTCAGACTCTTGCCCGGGCGATCCTTGCATGCAAAACCGTCCAAGCCCTTCCAAACTCAAGCTAGGCCAGCTAGGCAAGTTGCTGCTGAACCTGTGGTGCACATCCGGAAGTCCAGGAGTCTGACAGCCTTGGAATGCAAGCCGTCGCAGCAACTAGGCGTGTGTTTAAGAAGGTGAATCATGAGCAGTTCGTCAGAAAGGGGCCACATCTCCTTCTGACGTAGCTGTCATTGCCCCAGAAGTCTAGCGTTCCTCAAGCTGCAGGATTGTCGCATCGTGCGCGTATTGCCAGTGGTATGAGCACAAGGACGTCCTTACAGGTTGGGCATAAAGCGCATGCGGCCGCGCCATCGCGGCATTTGGACTGAATTCGCTTTCCACTTCTCGACTCAATGCATGTTACATGTTACCGGTATCGCGTTCGAGGAATCTGCCCATCTCTCTTGCCGCCTGTAGGAACTGTAAGAACGGAGCTGAACAAACAGCTGGAGCAGAGTGCCGCTCAAGAAGACTGATTCCCTAAACTTGTGCTGAGTGCTTGAAAGTGAATGGCAGAGGTCGAGCCTGTGCGACGAGCATGGGGTCTCATCATAGAGCAACATTCATGTTCAGAATAGCTGAGGCATGAAAGCTGCTACGCATTGAACAACATAAAGCTACCACGGTGCCTGTTGCACTTCCCACGTCCTTACACCTCAAGCAGACAAATTCCACAAGATGAGCAGTACTACATGCACATGTGATTGAATACGCCGCGCAGGCCGCAGGGCTATGGACCAACTGCTGGTGCCGCCGAGTTGGCCTCCGGCGTCAACTGAAGGCCACAGGCTGCCACCAAGCATCGGGCAGTGCGCTGAGTTGCAGGCATAGTCGAGGGCAGCAAGCACGCTGACCAGGCAATCCACAGGCACCTCGTCAAAGGCATCGAATGGCCATGGAAAGATTGTAAGGGAAACTGAAGCTCACATGACGAATTGTTGGCGCTTCCATGCCTGCAGATGAGCACAGTAGCATTCGCACATCTCAGGCCCTAGCTGATGTCACACCTGGCTTTGTTTCCCGTTCAGCTGTCGTCAGGTTTGCAGCAAGACAGTGCGAGTTGTGTGGCAGATAGGAAGAAGCACGCCCAAGCACGGTCGCCCGTATCTGTTAGGTTTCTCAAACACATTGCCGGCATCCGTCTTTTGTCCACGCCCGAAGACAATCTCCCTAAACCCTATTCGTCCACAGCTGTGACTTTCAGTACATGGTTTTCCTGCGAGCAGTTGCGCCCCAGAGATCCCAGAGCCAATGGCCAACGCAAAGCAAAGAGAACAAGGCGGAGGAGTTCCAGACCTTTACAGTTTACAGGCCCGTCTAAGGCGTCGAAGGGTTGTCCTGGTCCCAGGTCTCCACGGCACCCGGGCGCGCCCTGCGCACTCGTCGCAAGGCTTCCTTCGGGTCGGCGACGCCAAGCTCGATGAGCAGACGCGAAGCAATGGTGCCTCGAACAGCTGCAAGCACTTGACAGGGGCATGGCTCAATCTGCCTCCCTTTGCTTGCTGGTTTCCGGCTGGGCCTGTCCTGCTCGACCAATTCCTCCTCGGCAGTGCACGACCACCTTGCCACCTTTGCGCAGAATCTGTCGCACTTGCGCGCCATCGCCTCGCTGGACCCAACAACCTGCGTGTGGGCGGCAGGCTCAAAACATCTTCGCAGCTATTCCCCCGCCATTCCGCTCTTCCGTGGCACCTTCAAAGAACATTCCTGGAGCACTGAAGTCCGGAACCGGGCAATGAAACCACGTCATCTTGCGGCTCTCCACGCATTTCTCCATGTTCTCCACACCCAGCATGCGCAGTTCGTCGTCCTGCAAAGGAGGGCACTTCATCACAGAGCTTTGCTGGTCCCCGCGCAGAGTGGCATGCTGCTACGTGCCTCGGGAGGTTTCGAGCCATTTACTTACGGACAACTGACCCTCTATTGAAGGCTGTTAGTCGCTGAAGGGAGCAAGACCTCTATTGAAGGCTGTTAGTCGCTGAAGGGAGCAAGACGCAAAATGACCTGACGTCCTGCACTAAGGTGATGACTGCTTGCGCGCCCCAGGATTTTATAGTATCCAGGTCGACTCCTAGATCACGATCTCGCTTGCCCGGACACGGCGTGATCGCCTTAACGGCAATGTGCAATTGCGGTATTTGTTATGCTTGTGTCAAGGTCGAGCAAAGCCATGCTTGCATGCAGTCTTGCATGTGTAATACCACTCGCAACACCGGCAAAATGCCTGTCCAACCTGAGCCCAAAGCCAGCTGCGCTGAGAACTCCGGAATATCAACTATGTACATCTCCAGGGTGCGCTGCCTCGCGCGAGGGGAGCGGGAAGCCAGCCGCCAGGTATGGGACTTCCCCGACCGAAGTTGCAGGTCAGGTAGCCAACTTCGCCAATGCCCCACGTATCCTTTCGGGCATGGGTGTTTTTCGTTCGCTACATCTATAAAGGCCTTAAGTTGATCCAGCATATCCAGCTGGAGCCTCTAAGCCTTAGAGTCCAAGGCAATGTTCGCACATCGACTAAACTGCTCAAGGCTCCCGTCCCTAGCCAGTCTGCTAAGAGGGCCCAAGCCATGGCACAAAGGAAAATGTGCAGCATCGACGTCCATGGCTTCATTGCCCTCTTGAAAGGGCAAACGTTTGCTGTTTCGTGCGGGCTATGATTCGCATGCCAGTAGCATCCAAGAAACTTACATTGAGGATCTAGTGTTCTTTTCATCCCGCGGGATGAGCTGCGCATTGCACGCCGCACCAGAAATTACTTGGAATTACTAACCCCGTTCAGGGCGCATCAGCACAACATAACTTGGTGCCCATCTTGTTCCCGAGTGAGCATGTCGAGATCAGATAGGGGGCTCGGCGATTCCGTTCAAGGCCTCTCTTGCGTGGATGTGAGTGCATCTTGTTTGGGCTGCTGGAGCAAGCTGCAAACGCATCTACAGACATGCGACACACGCACGGACGCACACACGCGCGCACACGCACACATATACACAAAGACACACCGAGACAAAGACTCACAGAGACAGAGACAGACACACACAGAGACGGAGACACACAGAGACAAACACCCACACCAGATGTAGCGCGAGCAAATCGCCTTGTGATTCTGCTGGTTGTGGCGTAACTTCTCAACACTTTTTCGACACGCCTGCGGTTTGAAATGGGCTCTTTCCACGAAGCAGGACGCTGACCTCACGTGCGGTAACTTCACCATTCCTTGTCCAGCGAACGCCAGGAGGAGCATTTGGAGACGTTTGAGCGGCATGAGGGATGCAGGACATCGCAGGGCACAGCACGCAGGTGAGGATTGCATGGAGGTGCTTTCGTCTCGACACCTCCGAGCATTCGTTGGGAGGAATCTTGCAAGAGATTGTAGAAAGATGAAAGAGGTTTTGGCAGGATCGGAAGTCCGCGAACTGCAACAAACAACCAACGCACCTAATCAAGAGCAGAATACTTGCACCGCGCCACCGTTGGCATCAAGCTGGTTGAGCACCTCAGAACTTCTGGCTCGTCGCTTGCTGCACGAGCACCAGCTCTTCAGACCATAGGCATGTCCAGCGAGGCGCCCAAGAGAAAAGGTCGATGTCGAAGTAGCCCAGGGCCTTGCTGATGGGTCGTTCAGTAGGAGTTTCCGAGAGCATGTTGCATTGGCCTAGCTGCCTAGCTTCTCCAAGTAATCAAGGGCATGTGGAGGCTCGCCACGCGAGATCTCAACTTTCATGACTTCTCATTGTCTACAGCCTACAGTTCTTGACAGGTTGCCTCCTCTTACATTTTGCATTCCCGATACGCAGCCTTGCACATGGTTGCCAAACGCAGGCTCGGGCATCTGCTTCCAACGTTCTTGGGCTGGGGCTGCATATGCACAAAGAAGGTCAGACCTCGGATGCCAAAACGAGAAAGCATGAGCATCACGAACCCCCATCGCACTGTTCTTGAACAGAAGCTCGGAATGGGACAGGTTTCGCTTAGACAGATTTGAGGGTGCGCCGCTGCGAACCTCAGGGTGCACTCCCATATAGCTTCCCTTCTGACATGTTTTGAGCATGCATAAAGCATAAAGCACATCAGAACCGCATCTCCGGATGACGTCTTCATCTAGATCGAAGATGATCGAACTAGAGGCCAAGCATGTCACAGCCGGCCGTGCAACAGAGCCGACGCACTCTGGACTCACATGTAGAGAGCTTCAACAAGTGACGCCATCGCCTGAGGCTGGCAAACTTTCTGTGCAAGCGACCGTCTGGCTCACCAGGGAGAACAACGTGGCGGAGCTGTGCCTGAAAAGTGAAGTCGCGCTGTGCAACTACGCTTTGCGGCTGTGCTGGACATCCCAGCGCAGGGCTGTAGGCGAGCACAGGAAACGGCAACAGACGCCTTGGCGGGAAGCATGGGCAGTGTCCAAGCTGCTTCAAAAACGATGCCGCGCCGCAAGACTCGATCTTTTCTTGGCCGACGTGCTCCGACTTTCGGGTTTGATCTGGAAGCATCGTGCAGGTGACACGGCGCGTCGGAGCTTTCACTGTCTTCGCGCAGAGATCCCACACCACATGCCTCGGCCGCTGCACGCTCCAACGTACAAACCTCCAACCACATTTTAAACAACGGAGCAAGCCACACGCGACTCCAGGAACTCCTGGAATGCCTCAAAGGTGGCCTTGGATCAACTCAACTCAAGCCGCGCTGCCGCCTCCTGGCATCGAACATGTCGTGTTCTGTCCCAGCGTCCCCAAACTGCTCCAGGAGCTCTTTGGCATCCTGAAGCCTCACGGCATTCATACGGCTTCAAACACGCATCACGCAATGAAGCTCAGATGGCACAGACAAAGAGCCCCCAAAGCCTCATCGTGTCGTGAGGGTTCAGGTCTGCCTCACACTCCATTTCAACATTCGACATCTCTTTAGAAAACATGAGCCCAAAGCTGCGCGAGCGAGCCTGCTCCATCAGAAGCATTTGATCAGCCAGGTCGGAGGAAGGAGAAGTGATATCTGGGACGTGCAAAGTTAGGGGTTGCGTTTGTCGAACATATCGCAACATCCCAAATGCATGCACAGACTGGGGGCCTGTGTAGCTGCCAACCACCTCCTTTCATGGTTACAAAGAGAAATCTGCATTGGCATCCACTGCAGATTGCACGATGCGATGCTTGCTTTTGATTTGTTGAACCACTAATTACTTGTCGGTAAGTCAGTATTCGGCCGAAGCAGCACTGTGCAAAAAACTGAGGATGTCGGCAATCGACACCTGCTCCACTACAGCAACTATCCAGGAGCCCCAGGAGATGCAAAGTTATGCAGTCTGATCGCTGAGGCCTAAACCTCTCCGTCCGAAGAGATTTGAGGAACTCGAAATGAAAGCATTGAGGTGTGCACGGTTCTCCGTGACCCCCAACCAATGCCTGCAGCCACGGGCTACAGCTCACAAGTGACCCTAAGCAGAAGCGCAAAGCAAGAACATTACAGCCATAAGATGGCAGACCTGTGTGACGTGCTGTGCTGCAAGACGAAAGCATGTTAGGCCACAGCGCCCCATAGGATCGCCTCGCAGCAACAAACCCGGCCGGTCGTCTCCGAAAGTGAGCGTTCGACTTCGACCCTACTATACCCCACTGATTCTCGTGCGTTCCCGCAAAGCCGATGAGCTGCAGCTCTAAGCTCGTGGCTCGTGTCGCAGTGCTGCTTGAAACACTCGCCGCATCATGGTTGCGGAAGTCCCGCTAGTGAGACCCTCCCTGCTTTAAAACGTCATCTTCATCTCTGTCAGGTAGACAGGTATATGTCTGCGTGGCTCAAACTGCCAGCGCCAATAGCTTACGAGCCTTGTGACAATACTGCAATACGCTCATTGCAGCAGACATGGCATGCGCACGCCATTGCAATCGATCCTTCTAATCATGTTGGCAAATGAGACGGCTTGGCCCCGTGCTGCACACTTGCGCCTGATTCTAGGACGCACCGAGCTGAGCTTGGGACCATGAGTTGCGGATGCTGTGCCCAGGTTGGGCCTGCATTCTGGACGCATGCTTCTGGTGAGGTCCGGTCGGTATTGCCGGTAGCAACTTCATATTCTGCCATGCGCAGATCATCGCTGCTGCTGCTTTGTCCACTATCAGCTGGCACACTTTTGTTCCTGCCTAACTTTTCCACGTGGTCTATGAGAACCTGCACGACTGGGACCGGCCTCGCTGCACTGTGTGGCCAAGGCACAGGCGTCAGCTGACAGTGCAACATGAGGCAACTGCAAAGGAACCGGGTGCAGCTGCACAGGCGCCTCACAATATATTCGCAAAAATGCACATTGAGGACATGCCTTGCAGCTGGATTAACAGAAGCTGGATTCAGACTACTTGGGGCCCGGGGATTTGGGATGTCTGTGGTTTCGTGCGAGCCCTCCCTCCCTGCTGGAACCAATGCTGCACTTGCTTGAATGATTTGAGTGTGTTCTGTAGCATTTCTGCTCCACACTCTCAACATGTGGAGCTGCCGAACAAGCTTTTGGGTCAAAGCAGCGGCAGCTGAATCGTAAATTATGCCGTTGTGCCATCTTTGTCGGGGACATCCTTCGTCGATCTCTTCGGGCTCTGCCGACGAACTAGCGGCCGTATGAAATATCATAAGTATAAGAGCGAGCTTAGCGAACTTGTATGCAGCCATGCGTGCTCAACCCATGATGAGCAGCAATGTTAACTAAGCTGTAGATGCATGGACAGGAGGCGTTATGACAATAAATGGCAATCGCCCACATGCATATGGCATTTCAGTTGCCACGCATCTATGGACAAAAAGCCCGGCCCCTACGACAAACAGTGGCAATGCACATCGAAAGGGGGCAACATGAAAACCCAGCCCGGCGTGGCCTGGGCAAGAGATGTGCATGATCAAGGGTTTGTTGCACGATTTCATGCACATAAGCGGAAAGTGTGGAAGTGCTCGTAATATCTCGTCATCGTAGCACCAGCACCAGCAACACGAGTAGGATTGAGTGGACCCGCCATGAGCTTCCGCTGCCCAGCTCGTTCTGGCACCCTGGGAGCTTGGCGCCATCACCATGGATTCCGGCAATCGCATGCAGTGAGTTGGCCTTGGCACTTTGTATCACTGTGTTTTTACTTTGTTCTCTCCGTTTCGCAGTGATGCCAAGCTACCTTGGGAATGGGTGTGCCAAGGTCTCAGCCAATTGCTGCACTTCGAACTCAACGTCTTTTCTGAGCAGGCGAGCCTGCGAACCAATAGTTACAAGTTGGCGATGCACATGCGGCGCTGAAGAATTAATCCAATCGATCTCGTTTGAGCGTGTCCTGCAGTGCAGCGAGCAGTGCAGCGAACCTGGTCAGACTTATGCCACTTGTAATATGATACGACTCACTTCCGCCCAAAACGTGCAATCACACAGCTGTGATCCCGGCTCGTCCTTGCAGAGTGAAAGCCGCGAGATTGTAAGCAAACAGTTCGCTACATGCTGCGAGGACCTGCGCGGCAAATTTGTGCTCACTTCAGCTACTGCCCTGCATGGCTGGCGGATGTTGTGCCATGGCAGGCAACAGCGGCCGTACACAGCATTAAGTAACGGGCAGTGTGGCCACACTTGTACGCAATGATCCTGCCAAAGCTCGGGTCAACGGCTCCTGCTCGCAGCATGACGGCTTTCCCGAGCCAGATGGTGACACGGTTGGAACTAGCAGCCGCAACCTTGTGAAGCGCAAATCGGCCGCAGGCATAGAAGAGCTGCACCTTGAACATGTTGTAAGGGCGAAGCAAGCCGCTCGTGCAACGATGAGCTACGAAAGCCGGCTCTCTTCACTGTGGCTGTCGCTTGTGTGTGCTGTTCAGAATTGGGAACGGCATCCACCAGCCTGAGTGTCCACTGGCCCGATGGCCTGCTATTGTTGCGCCATTGGTGGTGTGAGCAGCAGCTGCAAGACCAAGCACGATTGAGCACGATCCTTTTCAAGGAGATGCGATTACCGCAAGGATGCGAGCAGTCCGAAGTTAATGTCACTCGTCCGGGAAAGATGAGACTGAGCTCACATCCCGTGCGCATGTCTTTACATGCGCACTTGCGGTCCACTCCAGGTGTCGAAGATGCTAGGTGTTTAAACAACTTTCCATTCTCAAGCTGCAGGTGCAAATGAAGCTATCGCTTAAAAGTGGACAGCGTGCGTGGCAGCTTGCTTTCAAAGCTGTGTAAATCGTAGCCAAGGAACGCATCTGCCGTGTGGCTGCCGTTCCAGGATTAAGCCTAGCTTTGAGGCAGCAGTGCACATGAGGCTGTTCTTGCGGCAAGAGGCCAAGAATTTGTGGTAGGACATGGGTAGAAAGCCATATGTAGGAAGCCATATTCGACACGTTTGCTCAGCCTTCACCTAAGCCCGAAGCTGCCCTTGTGAAACTTGTGCATGCGTCCATGCATGCCTGTGGGCTGTGCCATCAAGAATGGCGCTGCCGAGTGGAAGTGGGGAATACTTACTGTAAAGTTCAGGCTGGGATAGCGATAGGTCGTCCTCTGCAGCAATCTACAGAGACTTGAAGTCGCTAGATGTCACCTGCACTCAGAGAATGTCGGCCACGCGAACGCGGTACGCCATTCTCCACCTCCAGGGCTCGCACATCTCACATGCGATACATGGTAGCATGCAGGTGCATGTTCTTACCTACTATACTTCTTGAGTTCCGAAGTCTCGACATGACTGTCCCAACAAGCACGGACCAACGGGCCTGGGATCGCCACAGCAGTTTAGGCGCTGGTGGCAAAGTCTTTGTCCCATCCGGTCTTGGGATCCTTGTACGGAATCTGCGGGGGCATGTCCTCCTTGTTTGCGCTGAAGTTCTTCATGTCCTTCTTGCTCTTCACTGTGGGCACCTTGATCATTCATGTTCGGTCCGATTCGGTCCTGCCTGCATGAGTTCGCTTGTTCGGCAGCCAGCTAGCTTACTTAGCTCGCGATTGCTCGTGTGTGTAAGGCTCACGCGTAAGGAGGCTTCATTGACAGACCTTCCATGTCACTCCACCCGAAGCTTGCGAACCATTTCTGCGTTTTGATGTTCTGGATGCCTGGCCAACAGAGGAGGCATCTTGGATCGTACACGGAATCTGACGGACTCGGGTATCTGCGTGCCGTAAAGTATGCAAACTTCACACAAATAGGCCTCCCTTCTTCATTGCCAGGCGCTCGGTGGGATTGCTGTTGCAAAGACCCTTCACCTGTACATTCACGAGGCGGCAGCACCACACAGGAGCAGTTTGCATGCGGCTGTAGCTTCGGAGATGCTTTTTGCGCAGTGCTTTGCTGCTCAGCTTTGGACCAATGTCTCCACATCGCCCTTCAGCTTCTTGGGGAAAACGACTGCGTTGATTCCCTTCTGTACCTTGACGGAATTATGCTACTTGTGCCACTGGCCGGGATGGACACAGGTGTCAGGAGCTTGCTCTCATTCAGTTGACTGTTTCGTGGCCTTTGCATAAATCTGCATGGGCGTGGCCGACTCGAAGGGCGGGTGTCCTGGCAGGGTTGGCAAATCGGAATCCTCTGCCGTCCTTTAGAACAGTCAGGGGAGAGTTTAGACGAGTTTGGGCTGCGCATGGCTGCAGAGGTGGCCTGACATGAGCTCAAAGGTGAGGATGCCCAGCGTCCACCAGTCCACTGCGTGAGTGTGCCCTTTGGAAGCAATCAGCTCTGGAGCAAAGTAGTCCGGAGTGCCGCAGGTCGTGTACGTCTTGCCTAAGTTGTCAACATGTGCCGTTTGTAGACTCACTGTAGACCCCATCATCCTTCCGTTGAAAGCCAGATTTTGCTGAGGGGCCAAAGATCACTTTCGCTAAGCCCATGTCTGTGAGCTTTACCCTGCCCTCTTCTGTCAGTAGGAGATTCTCGGGCTTCAGGTCTCGGAAAACGATCCTGGGTTAACTGACGAAGCTCTGAGGAGCTCCGAAGAATAGCAATACACACACACACACGGACATGCACACACACACACACACACACACACAAAGCGAATGGAAGGGAGCCCCTATGTCACCCTTCCACGGGCCATTGTAGCAAAGCATCTTCTTGCCATGCAAGTGCTCAAAGGCAAGAACTGTTCCAGCGACGTAGAACTTTGCACATGCTTCATTGCCCCACATATTGCGCTTGTTGTAAGTGGCATAGAGCTCGCCACCGAGTGCCAGCTCCAGGAGGAAGTACAAATGCTCTGGTGAGTTATACGTTTCGAAAAGCTTGACGATGAATGGGGAGTCACACATCCTTGCGGCACATGCGCAGCTGCTTGTCAGGCTAATTACGCTGGATTCCTGCTGCTAATTTTGCGGGCAACTGCTTGCCAAGTGTCAGCTGCACATTCTTCTCGCTCATGACGCTGGCTTGCATACCGCTCTTGACAACCTAAATTCAAGATGGCTGTGCCATCGAAGAAAAATATTTCTTAAGTCATTCGCCAATGCTGCAGACCGACTGCTGCGATCAGTGCGTCTTGGCAGCGTATCCCTTGCTAAGGGCCTTCAAGGCGAACATGTTCCCGGTCTTGGTCTCTTCCACGAGCTCCACAGCTCCGAAGCCTCCACAGCCCAACAAGCCGTGCCTCAGTGACATTTGGCAAACATGAGTGTCACGAGCCGGCAGTAAAAACTGAAATCGGAGAACAGCATTTGTGGAATGTCTGGCAGCTCAAGTTAGGTCAGTTGGGCAAGGCGGGGTTGGCTTCCTACAAGTGGCTTCTTGAGATCCGCGAACTTGATGACCCCGAAGCGCTTGGCATCCTTGCAAAGCTGATGGTGCGAAAGATCAATTCACTGACAAACAAATGCCAAAAGATACTGAATGTCTCTGACAAATAAAAGCGAATATTTTCAGAATCTTGTGCTAGCCGCCAGCTCCCTGCCCACCAGTGTCTACGCCCACTCCCATTTACATGTTTGGACTTGGGTTTCTCTTGGCTTGCAAAAGCTGTAACTCGCTTGCCGGGCGAGGCTCGGCTGCGGTGGGTGCGACGGACTTGGCCACAACAGTGTCGCCATCTTTGCCGCGCTTGATGAGCTCACTGAGGGAACCCAGAAGGACCTGAACAGCACAAGCTGGAAGCTCGCGAGACCTGCAAAATCCCAATCACCATCTCCAGCAACCCCAAGCTTGCAGACCTCGAACGTCTCCTTATCCACCCACAACCTGAGATGGCATAGTGCTGTGAGACGTCGTGAGGATTCTAGGGCGTGCTGGGTGACGGGAGTCGTTGGACTAAGGAGTCTCCAGGGTTCCGCAGTTGCGAGCAGCCCTTACGGACAAGATAAATAAGATAACACCATGAGCCCTGCATGTTGCCTGTATGTTGCAGCACCCCCTCTGCGACATCCAAATGCGTTCTTGAAGAAACATGCGGCCCCGAACGAAGCGCTCAAATGGAGCACACAGGGGCTACTCAAGTCCGGCATGTGGGCAGAGGCCGGCGCCCCGTAAGTTCGGAAGCATGTGGGCAATCCAGAAAACATCATCTAAAGTTATCGAAAGTATCTAAAGACACCTGAGACATTCAAAAGGCTGCGCTGAGCGGCGTCCTCGCTCGACTGGACGTGACCTTGATTGTGGCTGCCCTGGGCTCCTTGTTCTCGAGGGCCTTTTGCCGGGCTTTGCAAGCTGAACCGTGCTTAAAAGCGGCCAGTGTGACTCGAGAGCAGCCGTAGCGAGTACAAAATTAAGATATTGCCCTTTGCATGCAACAGCTCCTCAGCATGACAACAGGCAATTCGACTCAATCCGGATCTGATGGGCGTAGCCTACTGCCTGGACATCGCGCCTTCTCTCCAAAGTACGGCGCCTTCTCTGGAGTGGCTCGCAAACTTGCCACTTCCTGTTGCGCAATGAAAATCATCACATGCCATGCAAAGCCGTGGTGACTTCCGCAACCCAACAACTCGGCCTTGCCTTGCCATCTTTCAGGACAACCACAGATCCCTCGACTAGCAGGAAGAACTGTGTGCCTGTCTCCTTGATGCAAGGATCAATCTCTTTAACAAAGCTTGAACTCGATGATTGAGTGGGAGGATCACTCAAGAAATTCTGCTTGCAGACTCCCAGCTCGCTGCGCTGCAAGCATTTGCAGCCTGAGGCTTTGAGGAGGACATTCCATGTGTCCGAACAGTCCCAGTGGCGCCCTGCTCGAAGATGGTTTCGTCCTTGCTGAACGTCATTTCATGCATGGCCGCAGCCAGCTCCTTCTTCTCGGAATCCTTCAAGGCTGCTGAGAACCTGGGCAAGACACTACAATGATGGACGCAATGCAGCCCTAGAGCATCGACCCCCAAGTGGAGGGCTACTGAGTGCGCGCTAGCAACCTTTGCCGTCTAGAGCTACAGCAGTGCTATGTCTTCAATGTCTTAACGAAGTTTCGAGTGGTCTCAATACGTGCCTGGATGAAGTCAGACTAGCAACACTTCGCAGCGACCCACGTAGTCCAAGTTTTGCTTGGTTTCCGCCTCGTTCGCGCGAAGCAGAATTTCCTTGGACATGTGCGCGCAGGGACAGGCGTGTGTGGAATCGCACGAACAACTGAACTGCAATTTGGCCATGGCTCTTTGAATTGCTGTCGCGCAGTCACAAAAACCTCGGAGTCGACGTTCGCTGTGATCGTTGCAGCCTCGTGCACTGAATGTGCGGAACCCTGCAAGCATTCGAAGTGTTGTGTACGTACCTTAAGCATGCTCTGTTTCAGCTATTGTTCCACAAAGGTCAGGCCACTCGAGGTGCGAAGTAAAGCAACGCGAGCTCGCCAAAGCTGCCTCCAGCCTCGTTTGCAGGCTGTGCACCGACCACAATCATACGATGTGAGGCATCTGAGGACCTGAGGACCTCTTCTCTACTTTCTCGAACACCCCAAGTCCGCGCAGTCATATAGCCCCCAGAAGAGGGAAATCAAATGACACACATTGACACACAGCTTGAGCTGATGTGAGATGGCGTTCTGATGCGTTCTGAGAAAGTCCTGGCCCCGCGCCTCCACTGAGCCCAGCTGCGCAGCAGCTGCAGACTCGACACCTGGAGTTGTGTTGGCCGCACACTGCCGCGAATGACTTGGAAAAAAACAAACAAACACTAAGCAACAGGAGATAATGAGTGCCGCCACATGTATTTTGAAGGGATAGTGGCAGAACGTGACAAATATCATGCCATGGTGTGGTCCTAGTCGCACACAGGACTTGCCCTTCACCCTTCGCCGGATTTTGGCCAGGCCATGGACTTCTTACAAATGTAGGGAACTGAAGTTGCAGAATTCCCTTGCTGCAGCCACAGGACTTTGACCTTCCTTGACATCTTCCGCCTTGCTAATGGAGAAGCTGCCGGATTTTACGATGTAGAAGTAATCTGCCTGTCAGGACCATTTCAGGAACGTGCGTCGAAAGGCCAGGACAGCCAGACGCGAATGTGGGAGAGGCTTCCGACCCCCAGTCATTGTGTGTAACCATGCAAACGCTTCTCAGCGTGTAACCATGCAAACGCATTTCAACGTCCTGCAGGCCATGCCTGCAAATCATTTTGCTTGATGATGGCAGTGCCCTTGGCCACGGGTTCCTTCCACATGACATCGGACATCGCCTTGATGCGAGCCTGGTCGGTATGTATCAGTCTTCAGGACAGCAGGGCTGAGACAAAGCCAGTGCTAATTCCTCAGGACTCTCAATGCGATATCTCCAGCAGTTGGGGCCTCATCCAGGTTTGCAATGGTGTTCAGGTTGGTGTTTGCTTGCAGAGCTTGCTTGATGAGCCTTAGCTGATACGCGCGACAAGTCGGCGCGACACGTAGTCATAATGCTTTGTGCGACGCGAAGAAGCAAACTTCGGCAAACAATCACTACGCCGCTCTGCATCTCTGTGACTTCGCAACCATCCACAAAAAGGCATTCCCGGGTCCAAGCAGCTGGACGTCCTCGGTGGACTTCTCGCTTGGCGGCTTAATCTCGGCCTGCAGAAGTCTTGGGCCGTGCAGCTGTTGCACGATTGCACCGAAGTCTGACACAAGTTTGTTTGTCTTGGCTCCTGCCGCTAACACCTCAGTTCCCCGACCCTTGCTGGGGGCATAAACAACAGGAAAGTGCTGTCGAAAGGTAGGGACATTGCTCCCGAAAACTCTCTCTTAAGGGCCCAGAGGAGAAAAAGAATCGCCTACCTCTGCTTCTGGGGGCGAAGTCCGGAGCCTGAACAGCAACTCCGCCGCCAACAGCTCCACGCTTGGGGAACTCCAGCTTGTCTTGCAAACCCAAACCTTCCACTTTCAACAGCAATGGCAATGTCCGATGAAGGTGGAAGTGTAGTTGTCCGGTTGTTAAGTTTAAATCAGTCTTCAACTCGCCTCCCCCCATGCAAATTTCGGAGTCCAAGAACATGCTCAAAACAAAAACCGCTCCGTTGCAGGAATGGGCCATTGACGAAGCCGGGACACTGGAAAAAGCCTGGCGTGTGATCTTCAGCGTGACGACCTGCGCCGACACCGAGCCATGCTGGTTCTGCCACATGCGCTGCATGCCCAAGAGACTACTCGACGGAAGGCTCAACATTTCCAAGGGTTGGAAAACTATACCCGAAGCACAAGGATGTTATGCAGCTCTCGGGGTTATCTGCGAACCAGCCGACAGTGACAAGTCTTATGGCCTGGGAGTTGGCCTTGATTGTTGCGTTGCGTGGCTCGTTCCGCAGCAAAGCATTCTCCCCGAAGTAGTCGCCAGCTTTGAGACCGGCGACCTGCATTCAGCATCATTCGCACGCCACGCCAAGAAACATCAAACATATGGAAAACATGGAAAGCACTCTGACACCCAGTAGATGAGTCGGATGGGAACATAGCACACTGCGCATACTGACCAAAGCCCGCCATAAGGGAAACAAAGGCAACATCAAGTCATGGATCCATTCCCAACATGGCGACAGGAAGTGGATTGTCATGCATGCCTCGCTATACTCACGAAAGATTTTGTTGCGACATCCCTGTCATCTTAGCAGCACCTTCTTTCCATTGATCTCAACATCAGCCGTGCCCTTCCTCGGAGCCACCGGCGCAGCATGCAACAACCCGGACGTCACAAGCAACATAAGCTTGTAGAGATTTGCATCACACATGAAGATCATGAAGATGAGAGGCTTTATCATGAAGAACTCATTTCCTTCCTCGCCCTGCTTGATGATGCTCTGGCCGGGCTTGAACTCCACTTCTGTTGCAGACTTCGCAAGGGCCGGAAGCTCATCCTGCACTCCGCATCTTGCGCAGAATGTTGCAGCTGTGGCATCGGCAGTGGTCGAAACCGACATCTTATCGGAGACAGGCCTGGGGCAAACGCTTCAACAGCTTGACCTTGCAGAGGAACCTCGGCTATGTCATGTTGAGTCACAGACATGCGCTGCTCACAAGCTCATGCAGGCAAGGCTAGGCAAGGTCAAGTCGGTGCAAGTGGCATGTAGGTTTGCTCATCGACATTTGCCTTCGATTCCCTGCCAACACTTCCGGCGCTGGTACTCTGGTTGCAGCCCATTGTCCTTGGCCCCGGCCCAGAAGATACCAACGATTCTGTGAGCGAACATGCGTGTTTGTGACATGCTCGCTATACGTCTGTCATCTGGTGCGAATGCGTCGCGATGCCAGTGCTGCCAAGCATCACTCGGTTGTGGAAGTTGGGCGATGGGATGGGTTCGCTTCTTTGCTACTTCGAGCAGTCAGGAACACTCCAAGGGGTGACAGAGTTTCATGCAGCGAGCGCAACATTCAGTTCGTAGTCACGATCAACGATCAACCCTGGACATGATTACACTTCTGAAGATGCTCATGCCACGTACGGCAACTTTGCACCCAACTTTAGCCATCTACTAGAGAATCAAAGGGATCGTGGTGGACTGTGTTGCTAGCCCCACGTCCAACGTGCAACACCCATGGCTGAGACGTCTGCTTGTCCATCAATCCTTGAATGACCTGCATCCAAGACAGGGTCGTGGGGGAAGCGAAGCTTCTCAGCCTCGAAGCCTCTAAGGGCACGCTTTACGCGGCCACTCTGCTCTGGGTGAGGCTGCAAAATCTGCAAAAAAGAAACCAAGTCCGGGCGGAGTCAAAAAGCATGACTGGACAGACGAGTCAGGAACAGCGGCAGCAAATGTCACAAACGCTGGCCGAAAAGTCGGAAACAACCCCTAGACATGTTGAAAGCAAGTAGAATACAGTATATAGCTACATCATAAAATCACAGGAGGCATCAGAAGTTTTGGCACCCCCCGATTCCCCTCCTCTAAGTCTACATCCCCTTGCAGCGACCCCGCAAGCCGTGCGCCTCCGCCCCCTTTTGCCAAGTTTGCGGGTTTCGGTGGGGCACGAAAGTCGGGGAGGCCCACCCCAACCCACTGGCCCCTGAAATGTAACCTGCCCACAGTCAGCAAGGCTGACAGAAATCTCTGTTCTCTTCCGGGCAGAGAGTGGCCCATTGCTGGAACCGACCGTCGAGCAACAGTGGTGACAGGACGGCCAATTTCATGGCGGGAAGAGCAGGCTGAGACCCCACCAGCTGTGGCATTGGTCGCTTGCAGAGCACATGCTGGGTAAGTCAAGCCCCAGACCCTGAAAGCCTTTTGCGTGCCGGGCCTGGCCGAGGCAGCTCTAGACACGAACGTAGCCCAAATGTGACCTCAACCCCTGTATCCAGGCCTACAACCCTGTTCAGGCTTAACCTTTGCCAGGTCTGATTGTTCATTTGCCATGGGAAGGGTCACCCACTGTTGTCTCTTTGCCAAGCTGATTTCCAGATGAAGCGACTCCAGTCCACTGAAATGCCACCGTTTCTAGTGTTAGGCTCAAATGGGCCTTAGCAAAAAGGGCTTCAATCCTGGGAGAGGTTGCATGTCTATGTTTGCAGCGTACCTTCTCATGAACTTGACCAGACCGAGCATATGCACCTTAGGGGCACTGTAAGAACCACAACAGAAAGCGAGCGAGAGAGAGAGGAGAGCGAGAGAGGGAGAGAGAGAGAGTGAGTGAGTGAGAGAGAGAGAGAGGGAGCGGGAGATGGGGAGAGGGGGAGAGGGATGAGAGAGAGAAAAAGCACGATTGTGCATGCTAGCCAGGCTGCAGAACAGCATGGCGACACTTTGGTCGTCTGCCTCGAACTTGACTCACTCTCGAGCGCGAGCCCGCTGTAAGGTGGTCAGCTTCGTTCTGAAGCGTGCAGACTTGGTGGCATACCAAGTTCAAGGTTGCCAGCACCTATCACCAAGTGAGACAGGCCTGTTACGTAGAGCCCGGCAGCATCCACACAGCGAAAAAGCAATTAGATGCAGCCGCCTGTGGCGCCAAGTGTTGGAAGATCTTCCCATGGCCGGCAGAAAGCATGCTGAATGCATGCATGGTCACCCTGAGCTTCAGAGAGCAACTTCGTGGCACTTTGTGGTACTTCGACTTCTGGGACCATACCAAACTTGGCGGCGAGCGCAAGCTGCCGGCTGTGGAACTCCGATGATCGTTCTTCTACAGCCTGTACGACATTTAAGATGTGTGCCAGCGCTCAGCACAGCAAGATACGCCTCTGCCAAACAGAACAAGGCTTTCTTGTGCTCGGAGGCCTCAGTTGCTTCCCGGGTGGTTCGAGAACAAGGATGGAGTTAAGGCTTGGGGCCACGCTGCATATACAGTTGTCTGGAGTCTGAAGGGCGGGCGATCCCGAGTTTAACCAGAGCGTGCAGCGACTGGGACAGCCTTCGTTGCCGGGTTGCTGCAAGCACCCTCTTGAACACAACTTGGCCAACTCTGAATGCATCGGAGATTCTTCTTGCCTGATATCTTGCCAAGCAACTCCATGGCAACGAGATCCCGAGCTCGGCTTGGAATTTGCCGGGCCTGCCATCTTCCCTTGTTCCTTTCTGGTTCCCGCTGTGTTGGTTTCTCGATTTTCGTTCTATCTTTCGGCTTCTCCGCCTTCTCCCCGCTCCTCTCTCCCTCTTCTTCTTCTTCTAGCTTCCTTAGCCTGCTGAGCTTCCTTCGGGGGCCGAAAAACTACACTAACTCTCAGCTATTTGTACCATCTCCCAGATCGGCTCTGTGCACGTGGACTGTTTTCAGGTCTTGCAGACAATTTCGTCCACTCTTGACAACTTGAGGGCATGCTCTGTCATCTTACTGTCATCTTGCTTTCGTTCGTTCGCGTTGCCCGGTCTCGGGGTTGCAGCTGAGGCTTGCTCGGTCTCTATGACTCTCTGCGCAACGGGAGAGTTGAGTACATGCCGGTGAATCCAGCTGTCCTAGCACTTCTGCGTCTTGCAGCCTCAGTTAGTGCCGTTGGTGGACTCTGCGGGAATTTGCTGGAAACTGTAGCCCCCTGCTGCAGTTTTGCGTAGGCGTTCAACCTGAGCTGGTAACAAGTCCATCAGTCTATCAGTTCACCCCACATGATTGAGAGCCGAACAGGTTTGCAACATGCTGGGCCTTGAAGTTTGCTAGATTGCGACCTGGGCAGAATTATCTAGAATCTAGCACATGAAGCGGCACATTATCCCTACAAAGATCATTTCATGCTCCGTGGAACGGCTGAGATGAAAGGAGGCGGTCAGCTTCTGGCCGATCGCAGTGCCAAGCGCTGAGAAGAGGTTTTCATCGCGAAATGCTACCTGCAAACTGTGAGAGAAGCTCTTCGCTGCTTCATTGTGATGCACCATCTAGCATGTCGTGCCAAATGCAGTACGGATGTGTCCTTCGCCCAGGCATTGGCAACGGCTGCAGTTCCTGACGTTCCCCCCCTCCACTTAGCTCAACTTTGCTCCGCTCTCTTCTTGTGTAAGCATTTCAATTGCCTTGTGGGGTAAGCTCCACCGCCTTCTCCGAAGTCCAACCTTCCATCAAAAACCAAGTTCAGGTCTTTGCTCCGTGGTGCCGTAAGGCGCTGGCCACTGAGCTTTTGGAACAGCGGTCCATCTGCGATCTGCGGTGGCTTGCAAGAGTGTACGCTTGGGACTCTGTGTTGGTCTGATTCCGGGATCAGAATGAAGCTTTTTTGACTCTCTCCAGCGGGTCTTGTGCGATTTAGCACGAGAGTCTTCAGGTCTGCGCCCCGATGCCTGACCGAACTTGCTGCGCTTGTTGGGCTGGAGAACTTGACAGGATGCAGGATTCGCTACTCTAGTATAGTGTCTCTATGGGCAAGCTTTGGAAAACTGCTGCCATGACTTGCATCGAGCTGCTGAGAAATCAAGCGCAAAGGCGCTTTCCAATCTGATTGTAGCCAAGTTTCAGTGCCAGGTGTTCAGCGTTGCAACAGCCAGTAGTCTGACCTCTCTGCATCGATCCTCCACGCCCCTCTTGCAGCCAGCCTGCCCGCAAATGCTGGGTGCTGCTGGGTTCAGCCTGAAGAGAGTCACCTGCAGTTCTCGGGTCCAGGCCTGAATCTCCTTTTTGAAAGGAGACAGGTGGCCGAAAGCCTGTTGCATCCCAACAAACAACAATTCTGCTCACAATGCATGTCGTTTCAGCTGCAACTGCACACCGCCTGCTGGATCAACGCCATAAGAACCTGAAAGCACCCGAGCCGCACCTGCCATGATGAAGGCACCACCACAGGTGGCTAAAGTGCGTCGCGCGGTTGGCAGGTTCCGAAGTCAAGTCGCCAATGGTTTGCAGTGGGCGCCGCAGAGCTCGCACAGCGGACCGACCTCAGATTCAGGCTTCAAAATTCGCCCTTTGCCCCTCCACACTTTGTGCGTGTGTACACTATGCACAAGCGGGTGACTGCACTGGCTTTGGCCCCCTACTATGGAGTGAAGCTCGTCCTCAACCCAGGATTCTTTCTGCTGGATGGCGCGCACCAGGAGCTGCCTCGGTGTGTCAAGCTGCTACAGTAGCCGGCCTGGAGCATCCTGGACATGCTTTGTGACGTTCAAGTTTATTCTGCCGAGAGACAGGACCTGCACCGCGAAGATGCCGCCCTGGGCTGGAAGACTACATGACTGCGTTGCAAGACTAGGTTTTGGATCTGTTTTTTTTAGTTGCTGCCGCCGCATTTTTGCAGCGTACAGAGCTTTTTAGGAGGCTCAGACGTTGGCAGAAGACAAGATTTGCAGTTGTTGGGAAGCTCAGGATACCGTGCAGCACATTGCGGCTTGTGAAAGGCCGGGCAGACTTTAAAACAACACCGCAGTTGCTAGCTAAGGGCTGCAGCAGGACCCACTCACTCCAGCGATGTGTAAAGGCTGAGCAAGGTTGAATTGCGGCTATTCAGGCTGTGTTTTGGGCTTTGGACATGCTGTCCGTTTGAGTGGCGCACCTCCACATGCTGCAAAGTCAAAGCAAGGAGCAAGAAAGACTTCCAAACCACTTCTCTCCCACCCTTTACTCCCTTGGCCATACGACATCATGACTTGAAGCAGCAGCCTGCCTGCTCAGCATTTGCAGCTGGCGCGCTTTCTTTCAAGCGCTTAAGCCCAGTCAGCGTGCCTGAGTACATGAACTACCACCACAGAAGGTTCTTCCATCAGCGGGCACCAGATTCTGTTTGGTGCCAGCTTGAACTTGCCTTTGGGAAGGGTTGTGGCTGGCTCTTACAGTCTGCCTGCATCTTTCGACTGAGTCCTGGACACCACCGTACTTCGTCACCTTGGATGCAGGGAAAATGCAAGCTCAAGAATATGCTCGACCTATGCTTGACATGACTGTGAAGCCTGTCTGAGCAGCCGCAGCAATCATTTTAACGCCATTTTAGCCAAAGCTGCTGCAGTCGCCACAAGCAACCTTGCAACTGCGATGCGCTGTACCGCAGCAAACTTGAAAAAACCTCTACTTGGCACTTTACCCCTGCTTTGCCCCTGGCCTCCACAGACAGCGCCGCCAGCAAAGCCACAGCGCTCTCTAAAGCTGCCCGCCGGGCCCAGGCAGCACCGCCCAGGGCCTTCCCCAGCCCGAACAACGCGCCTTAAGTTCCTTTCGTTCCTACAAAGCTCCTACAATTCCCATTGTGGAAGTGACGCTTTTGACAGACTGTAACCAGACTCTATACTTCTGCATGACTCCGAAGTGCCCGCTCCTGATCCCAAGCATCCATTGCAGGTCTATCGAATGTTACGTGGGGCCTATTCGTGGACAACTTTGTGGAACCCAAACTTGCTTGCTGGCCTTTGCTCTTTTCACCAAAGATGGCAGAACTGTTCGTGAGAGCCTGCTGTCACACAAGAAGCCATTGGCTGCGCAACCAGTAACGCCAACACTGAATGTGCTATGTCATCAGAGTGGCTGCTGCAAAGCGATGGGTGGAAGTGTGGCCTAAGCCCATTCACTGCGCCGCTGTGTGTTTGCGAAGGGAATGCTCTCTCTCTCTCTCTCTCTCTCTCTCTCTCTCTCTCTCTCCTTCTTGTCCAAGACACTCTGGCTTGTTTCGCCGGGTCCACCTTTGCAATGCTCTGATCGGCTGATCAGCCCCTAGTTTCATTGCCTTCAGAGCCACGAAAGCAAGAGCAATTTAGAAAGCAGAGTCCAGCCTTCACCGGTGCCAAAACCCGAAAAGCTGCCGGAACGTGCGGCCCTACGGGGGCTTCCTCGTCCAAGGCTTGCAGGAGGGCTTCGAGAAAGCTGCCAGCCTGTGCCAGGCTGCGGTTGCCAAAACATGCCGAAGCCAACCCACAAGAAACTTCACAAGCCTTGCCTGTTCGGAGCAACTGCCCCGTCGCAGCAGTGCCTTGAAAAGCCCAGTGCAGTGTGGGAAAAACTCCAAAATACTGTGCAATTCTTTGACAAATGTCCTGAGAATGGTGTCCAAGGCGAAGGCCGCCGTGGCAGAGGCCCAGCACGTTGCCGCACCCCGGCTGGCACGATCACTCCCCGAGCTCTGGCCTGCCATGGTCCCATGTCAGTTTCGCCGAGTTCGCTTCAAGCCGGATGGAAGACCTCGAATCCTGGCTTGCAGACGATCAACTCGAAACTCCGACTTCCCAAACCCATCGCAGATACTCAAACATACTCAAAACCATGATTGCTTGTGTCATCGCTTCCGCGGGAGCCTCGGCATGCTTCCGCAAACCCTTCCGCACGCTTCTGTGCCCAGAGCCCCGGAAGAGTTTCCGTACGCAAGCAATTGTTAGTAAGCGCAAACATGCTTCAACGCCCTTTAACCAGAACCAGCACGAGAGTCACTAGGGGTCGCTAGCAGTGCGAGCAGCATCTAGCACCCTTCACCAGTGCGCGCCGAAGTGGGCAATTCAATTTGGGCCCAAGTTGTAAGCCAAGGAAGTTTGGCCGAGGCATGCCCGGGCCTCTCAGCAATTGCCCGAAAGTTTCCCGGAAGTTCCTCAGCTGCAGGGTCTGCTGAACGTCTGGAAGACATGAAGTTGCAGATCCTCTGTGCGCAGCAAACCCTTCCGCAGCCTGCAACTTGGCTCATTCCCTACTCTCTCTCACTCTCTCGCAGACTCGGGTTTGTCAGCTGTCCGTAGCCAGAAAGGCAGTGATCTTGGAGCTGTGCCCCACCGCTCAAGTCAAGCGGTGTACTGTAAAGCTCTTTGCTGAAACATTTTGCTGACAGGCTTCTGCAGCAGTGCCGTCACCTGAGGTACCCACGCAGCAGACAAAGTGGTTAATGTTGCATCATAACTTCAGGTGTCCTTTGCTCGGCCACTGTAGTCACAGCAAATACTTGTCAGTGTTCAGGGATGCCCCGCTGTTAGCCTCATCGTCTGGGCAGGACTCGACCAAGGACTCCAGGGCCTCGCCATCTCACAATCAGGACGGTAGTTGGCGTCCACGGTGCCAAGTTGCACTGTTTGCCACAGCGAACATACAGCCAATTCTGACATTCAATGCGAGAAGGAATTTGCAGGACAAGTTGCAGTCCGGCCTGCAGGGCAAGGGCCTCTGCACCTGGCGAGTTGACAAGGTCTGGGTCAGCCCCAGAAGCCAGGCGGCACACCTCAGCCAATGCTGCGCATGCTTCGAACGTGCGCGACGGCTTGTGGCAGCGAGCTCAACGTCTCCTCATCGTGCTAGAAATCCGCCGCCGTACTGGGTCCGGTGCCGAAGCTGAACGGGGGGAGGGGTTCATATGGTTTCACATTCCCGAGCACCCAGCAGGGCCCAGCAGCGCGGCATGTACCAAGGCAAGACTCACGCGAATAACTTCCAGTCTAGATGTGCCAGGCGACTGCAGGCATCGTCTTGCGACAAAAACTCCAGCTATGCCCCGCAGCTTGAGGCAGCACACCGGGCAGTAACCTCAAAAATCAACTTTCAGGGCATTGGCCGAATGTATGCCAATGTGTGCTGTGTGGTCTCTTGGAAGACGGCTACCCGGCACAGGTCTGAGGTCCAGTCTGTGCAAAGGCAAGAGGGGTTGGAACTGCTAGCCGACTCATGCCGGCCCAGTCGCAGCATGTTGAGAAAAGTATGAAAATACATTTACTAAATCTCCATTTTTAGAGACATCACGTACCCGGAATCCGACAAGCGGCGCCGTGCAGTTGGCCAGCACGTTGTACGAGCTCAGCGCCACCGACTCCAGCAGACGACGTTGCACAGCCGTAGCCTGGACAAGATCGATCTGAGTTCCACTGAGCTCCACAGTATCTCCGGGACAGCCGCCCTCCGCCATGTGCACCGAGCCTGCTGCTCAGGCAAGTGGCGGCAGAGCACGCGCATGAAGCGCCGAGAAGCCTCAGAATAGCGTGTTCAAACCAGATGACCTGTCCAGGCCTTGCTCTCCCGGCGGCGCCCTTGCTTGATGTCTACAGTCTAAAGTCTAAAGATCTCTTCAAACCCAATTTGCCGAACCCAATCAGGAACTTCAGGTCCTGCGCACCTCCGCACGCCGCAGGACGGTGTCAACAGAAGGCAAGCTTCCTTTGCCAGGACGGCAAAAGATGATCAATTTATGCGGATCATGCGTAGACAACAACACAACGCGGATAAACAGAACGCCCAGCGGAGCAGCACCAAAGCTTGATGGGATGTCAGGATGCCTCCCTCCAGATCCGTCGACAAACCCTCCACGAGCTCTGGGATGGTGTCTGGCAATCCCTCAGGCTGACATGTCGTGGACTTGACATGTCGTGGACTTTCTTATCTTTCTTCTTGCTTTCGCAGACATTGGCACTCAACACTCGTGCTGTATGATAGCGCGTGCAAGGCGCAAGAGCTTTCGCGAGCTGCTCCGAAACCCAGCTGCAGTCGCCCGGCGCCTCGAGCGCATCAGCAAAAGCTCCCAAGACCTGCCAGCACTTGCAAAAGAAGGCGAATCAGAGAGGAGACGGGGTCTCACATAACTTGCAATTCGCTCCTCGAAGTGCCCGCTTCCATGCTGCTTGAAGATTGTGGCTGCACCTCGGTGCAGTGATCAAAGGCGAAAGCAAAAAGCCTCAGGTCATGACGCTTTGGACTGGTCGCATTGTTGTTATGCTACTTGCCCACAGCCAAAGCGTCGCTGCAGCAACTTGCTGCTGAGGTCTTCTGCTCCTTTGCAATTCACACGCATAAACATATCTTTGCAGCGGTCGGCGCTGCATTTGGAGAACCGAAAGGTCTGGAAACCTACAAGCTTACAAGATCTTACAAGTATTGTGAGACAAGCATGGTGTCAATGGTTTTCAACAGGGCAATTGGCCCGATCAGGGTGTTCAGGGCTCCGGAACCTTTGCCCGAGGCCCGCCAAGGCCATAAGGCTGGAGTGGCAGTGTTGTGGCTTGTCGTGCGTTGTTTGAGGGGCAGGGAAAAGGCATGCAGGAGACCGGAAAGCATTTTTACCCAAATCGGCCCTGATGATCCCCCTCAACGGCAGCAAGCCAAACTGGCATCACGATGTCCTTCGTGCTGGTCCGGCTGAGCTTGCTTGGCTTTTGCCAGGCTCATTGCTGTGTAGGCCAGCAGCTTCGGAAGCACATATGGGAGCCACCTCAGCAACCAGCGACGTTTAGAAACATTGAACTGCCCGGGACAAATCGAGGACGACTCCTGCTCTTCGTGCTCCGGTTTCCTGCATGGCCCTTGCTTGATTTTTCCATGGCCATGCAAGGGTCTTAGCAAAGACACACTTCGGGAAGGGCTTTAATTCACGGCCCAGCGGAACTGTTCCACTGTCCTTGTTTTTCTCGCTTGAGTATGTGTCATGGTCTCCATCCGACGACCGGCAGGTTGAGCCAAGGCGCGGTGACGCATTCAGCGTAACATTCTGCAGCGATTTGGCAAATTCAGTTGCTCTGCCTGGCTGGCTGGCGACAAGTTTGCATACCTCAGCTGCCACGCCGGTGCCATGCATTTGGCTGAGGCTGGACTGTGGGAAGGGTCGGATCGAGAACAGGGAGTGCAGCAGCCGCCAAAGCCACAAAAGAAACCTGCTCCCTTCGCATTGTCCCTGGATTGCACGGGGACATGGAACAACTGGCCAGTGTGGACTCAGCTTTGAAAGAGGGCAGGGGCGTCAGACTGAGGCATCGTCCCAGATTGAAGCGTGTCATGCTTTTGGTGCTACGGTTTGCGTTGGGGGACATGAGAGTGTCGTAGAGGTGCCGGGCTCAGCAATGGTTGGGTTGCTCGGTTCCGGGCGTCTTGGCTAATAGGCCTGAACATTGACATTTGGAGTTGCTGCAATGCTGCAGAACACTTCAATATCGCCCCGACATCAAGGGTCGACCCATGCAAAAGACTACAGCGCCAAGCATCCCCGCAGCCACTCCTAGCTGAGGCGCCACAACGACATGCGAAAACAAGAGTTTAGGTCCTAGGTTGAACACGCCGAACCGCAGTTGCGGCGTCCACAAGTGCCAATCTACACAAGTGCGGATCTGCTTCAACGATGTGTAAACTGTAGGTGGTGAAGATCCTGCGTTGGAGCGATATGCTAAAAGGCCAAGGAAGCACGCTACATTGTAAATTGCTGAGTATGTCTGTTTTCACCGTCGTAGTACATTTACACCCCCTCGCATTTGATACATGCAGCTGAAGCACGACATCTACCAACGATGCCACGCACTTGTCGGTGGCTGGTTTCACCGACCTTATCTTATCTCGCAGCCAACATCACATGGCAACAGCGGCACCCAGCCAGGAGGCTAATTACGCAGCAACTTGGAATACGGCAACTCTGCATACCATGTCTGTGCCCAGGCAGCGTGACCTTAGAGCAGATGCTACAGTTCTTAACGATACAACCAACGGTCGCATACTCTCGCTAAGGCGCTTCCTCCGTCACCATTCGACCCACCACCAAGCAGCGCATCCCTCAGAGCCATAAATGCTTCTTTTGAGTTGCCATCGCCCACGCCAAGGGACAGGTGCCTTAGTTTCATTAGCTCCGCAATGTGCACAGAATGTCCCCCAGCACTGTCCATCGGAGTGGTGGTATGGTGGGCCACTTGTGACTGCAACTTCCTGAGGTGATTAGCCGAAACGCCCAACCAGCTCCACCGCCTTGCAGAACATCTTTGGTCTTTCGCTTTGCATCTCGTCGTCACCAGCTTCTCTGTACGGGTGTATGGAGAGAAGGCTCGCGAGGGATCCAGCCAGCGCTGGCTGCAGCTGCTTAGGCGAGAGGCTGCCCTGACAAAATGCAGCGCCGTGAAAGATGCACTGAGAAAGGAACAATGGCCCGCACCGCAGTCCTGTGTTCTCGAGCTCCTATTGCCACTTGGCAGGCTGGAAGGGTGACGAAGGTCGATACATTGAGCCTCAATGTTTCCACCCTCTTGGAGCCAACCACCGCCACATGGCTTCCCGCGCCTGGATTTACAAATCCGTCGTTTCAGTCGGCTCCGCAAAGCCAGCAATTTGAGTGCCCTCCTCCCCCGCCACCGGCACCCGGGCCACTGAAACAGAGGAAGTGCTTTTTCTGCACACGGCGTTTTGAAACTTGGTCCTGAGATGTGCTGAGCCTTCAGGTGAACTAATTGAATACAGGCTTATCACAAATTTATACGAACCCTGTTACTTCTAATTGCTCGGGGGGCTCGCAACATCAAACTGAAAACAGTAAGACAAAGAGGGGCCCGATCGCGCTAAACTGGATAAACAAAATGGTCACGAAGAGAGGAGGCTTTTGTGTAGAGCGGCCGTTGAGACTTTGATGAACGAGTCATCACACGTGCAATGCCAGCCCCCAAAGGCACGTGATGCCAAAGCTTTTCTACATTGCCGTTCAAAAACCATTGTCAGAACAGGTGTTGCACTCGTTTGGTTCCCGCATACTACAGACCAGTTTGACATTTCAAACATTTCAGCACACAGGTCGTCACCAAGTGCTGTGCATGTGCACATTGGGCCGAGCTGATTCTTGGGTTCAAAGTCTTCCGCATCTCGCCAGCACCCCGGCTTCTAAACACAAGCATGAGAATTGAGTGTGGTATCAACAAATACGAAAAAAGGGGGCGACTTTTGCGACTTGTGTTGCCGCGCCTTGGGCCTCATCAGAAGGAGGTCCACCAGGAAGGACAGTGCATCGACGCCGAAGGCGCTTTCGGTACTTTCAGGCTTGGGTGGTACAAGAAATGCATCCATGATTGGCCGCCATGTGCACTCAAACATCACCTCGGATGCGGTCGAGCTAGGATGGTAATGGCTGGGGGTCATGTGGGGCGTTTTGTGAATGAACTGCAGCAGCTGCCTCCCGATTTTAAGCAGTCTCGCCACTCGGTGTGCCCGGGCCATGGCAAGCAGAAGCTGACGAGCACCGTCAGAAGCCAAAGACATGCGGCCTGACACATTCCATGTGCTCCAAAAGCCCCGCAAGAATCTACTGTACGATGGCCTCGGGAAGCATCCTCTGCAATCTCCTTCAATTCCGGAGATACCTCATCTGGACACGGTGGGGGGATGTGGTTGGTGGACGTCGGATCGCGCGTGTACGGTTAAGAGCAGCGACTGACCTTGCATAATGCCCGCGCATTCTGTTAGGATTGCCAGGGAGCTCTTCATTGTCTCCCTCCCGAGTTCGAAGTTTGAAATTAGCAATCCCATGTGGTGCATTCGAGTTCTCTTTTTTGATTGACTCCGATTGCCATTCTGCATTTACATTCTGCAGGCCCGGGCCGCTCACTCAAATGTTCGCCTTCGAGCAGAATCAACTTGGCACTTCTCTTTGCTGTGCGTGCGAGGGCGCGCTGTATGTTTGCTCTGGCCGCTGGCCGCACTCACCCCGGCACCTGAAAGGGAAAAGTATGAAACACGGGCATGGAAAAAGCTCGGGCAAGGGGGCCCCCACAAGATCGAGCCATGACAGTGGAGCTGCAAGAACTCAGAGAAGCTGAAAATGAGTGTAAGTTAGTATGGCCGCTGATTTTGGCTGTCGGACTTCGTCTTTTCAATTGTCATAGACGCACGCATGCGAGAAACACTGTCGCCCACAATTACGCGGACTACGGCCTTCACTGTCTGTCACGTGTCATCACGTCGGCTGACATGGAGTCGAACTGTCCCCAAGCCCTGTGCGCAGCAGTTTGGATTACACATGATCACTCTGCCAAAGCGAGCGGCATCCTTTGATAACCAATGGGGATGCAAGCCGGCGGGGACATCTTTCATGGCAATCTGCAAAGCTTTGGTGACCTCGATACTCTGCCAACTACGAGAGGATGGGTCCATGAGTATGCGGAACGTCTTACTACCGTTTTCTGTAGTTTGCTGCTCAGGTTGCAAGCGAGCGGCTGCAGCACAGAACTCCGACCCGCATGTCGTCTTTGTGCGGCACACCTGGTCTCTGGCGGTGGCTATGATGTCCTTGAGGAACTTCTGTGCGGTTTGTGGCCCATACTTCCTTGGCGCAGCGGTTAAATATGGAGAAGGGTGCTGTTGGACAAATGCATTTCATGCTGCTGCTGCTGCTGCTGCTGCTGCTGCTGCTGCTGCTGCTGCTGCTGCTGCTGCTGCTGCTGCAGCTGCAAATGATTTCATGACGGTTTCAGTTCCTGCTAACCTTCTCTTGCCACCGGGCGTCTCCAGGCAAAACTGCAGTGTGCTCATGGCTTGTTCGACTGTGGCGTCGCTGTCCGCCTCGATGTCCTTGCCTCGGCACAGATCACGCAAACGCGGACAGCACTTCCCTGTGTCGAGGATTGCCGATGTGAGTATCACTGATGTGAGTATCACTAAGTTTCTCGGTTGGTGACCAGCACACAAAGACACAGCACGGCACTGCAACGCACGGCTGATTCAGGAGAATGATGAGCGAGAACCAGGACAAACTACGGTACACTACAGCAGGGCTTCTAGCTCAATCTATCCTCGAGAAGGCACCATGTGGTGCCACATGGTCAGGATTTCCAGAATCCAAAATCAAACCGTAGCAACCACCTCCAAGGACTTGCGGGCAACCGTGAAAGGAGTCTGGGCCTGTGTCAGAGCTAGAGCCGGCGCTGTGGGGAGGCAAGCCCCCTTTGCAACCCTCGTCAAGATGCATCGGTGCGCATCAGCATCAGCAAATATCAGAAAAGGAGAGAGGTGGCCATGAGACAAGACAGGCTCCGGGCACCCGACCGCCCCCCACGCGCGCGCGCGCGATGCTAAGAGGCATCAACCCGCGTGTATGCGGCTGCGCGTGAGTTTATTCTGCTGCAAATGAGTTGAGCCCTTGGCCTCAAATGCTCCGGCGTGCTCGCGAGGTATTTAATGATTGCGAGAGTTGGGGCCGAGGTTGGCTCGCTACCTGACATGTCGCCTGATCCGAGCCGTGGCTGGCTGTGGGCGACTTATGTTCCTGCAAGCCAGACGTTTCAAACGTACAAGGACAGGCACGCAGGTCAACGCAAAGAGATACTGGTTGCATTTGGTTGCCAAGCAGCTTGCATCAAGAAGGAAAGGCACAACCTCATATCAGGTCGATTCTACATGGGTCCTTTTGAACACATCTTGCCACTCCAACATGCACTGCATGATCCTCTGGTGATTCTAGCGGCATAGCTCGCCAATCGATCGCTGGAACACAGCGCCTGCCGACAAACAGCCCAAAATGAAATCCCCCAAAGCAGTGGAATGTCAAGAACGCCGCGAACGTTGACAAAGTGCAGACAATGCCAGTCGTACCAGCTACTATAAACTCTCAGATCTTTGATTTGGGCTCCAAGCACACCTGTGACAAACCTTGGCGAAGATCTTCCCCTGTAATGCCAATCTTGTCGCCCTTTGGGGGCTCAAACCTTGGAGCAAAGAAAGCACAAAACGTCCGCAAAACATCTCAATTTGCATCTGGGAACCGAAGCCAGTGTGCTATGGCTAGGAACCAAATCAACCAAAGCAGAATGAAACATCATGGCATGCTGCGTGATCGGGAAGTATGACGAAAGTGTCTCAAACAGCGTGATGACTGCTTCATTGGTGATGCACTCTGGTGGGAAATCTTGGAAGGCCTGGCAAGAAGGACATGCAATCTCCCACACGCTGCATTGTCGATGAGGCTGGCCACGCACGAGAAACGCAATGCTCGGCACTGGCCTTCTTCACGACTATGAAAGACACCAGCAAATTTCGGGGATCTCGCTCTTCCTGTGCCCATCCGCCACAGGAAGATATAGTTGCGACCGTGTCAGGAGACACATGGTCATGTCAAGGCAAGTCTCCTCAATGGTGGCTGCCACGCCCTCGCCAAGCTGTGGCCCAAGCATGGCCAGGTCTGACTGCCATTCTTCCATGAGGAGGATGGCCTCTGCGCAGCAACGCGAACCGGCCTTTTTTGACAATGCAAACCAAGACACGTCAAGTGGCTGTGTCCAGCACCATTTTTCTAACAGCCTGCGCACTGCGGATTCAACAACAACACAAAGCACAACCCAATGAACGCTCGATAATCTGTCATTGGTGTTGTTTGGCCTGCGTGTGGGAAGGCGTGTGAACCTCTGCAAGCATGCAAATCTGTCCACGATGTCCAAATTCCAAGACTCGGCACTGCATTGAGGGCGATGTGGGGCTTCCACCTCCTTGAAGATTGATCGCGCCAGGTACAAGGCAAGCGGCCTCACCAGACGCTGTGAACGGGATCACTAGTCATGTCCTATTCCCAGAGTCTGGGTCCGATGCTCCTCGGCTCCGTCCGGCAACTCCTTCTTCAGAGTACGCACTAACGCTCCCTGCCGCCGCAGCAGAGCCAGAATTCCTTGGGAATGGCTTCGGTTTGTTTGGATTTGAGTCTGACCTTCTCTACATTGGCAGTTGGCAGATGAGAGAAGCATGCAGCTGGAGGGGGCCCCATAAACCGTTACAACCTAGCTGATCGCCCGACGTTCAGTTGTGCAAACCCACAGCGATTGAGTGGAGCTGCCCAAACTCATTGCGGCCGCTTCGGAACTATGCAACACAAATGCTGGAATGACTAGTGTGCGCAATATGATTCGAGGAAAACCACACAACTCACACAGTTGCCCATCTGAAGCTGCTCAACCAACTCCTGCCGCAAGGATGCCGCCGACAGCGCCCTCTACGCACTGCCAATCGCTCAGCTTGGAAGAGAAGAAGCTGGCAAACGTCTCCTTGCAAATGGACCGTGCGGCACAATAATCAACAATGACTGCCGAAAAGCAGTAGCCGCACTAACAAGAAGAAATGCCAGACTATCTTGGACCGAAATCGAGAGCTGCAAGGTCAGGACGTGTGCAGCACCCGGCTTGGTCCTCTATTGTAGATTGTAGATAGGGTGCTTTACAGAAGGAGTTTTGGCTGTGTTGTAGATGTCTGAGCGACTATGATTCCGATGAGGGGCCAGGACATCTTAGCAAAAATCGCTGAGGCGGCTTTTTCATTTCGGAGTCATGCTTCAGAACCAGTCATTGTTTCCATAGTGTTGCTCAGCACTGGCATCAACAGCATGAGCAGCATACCCCTCAAAACAAGCATGCCATGCGCACGCGTAAGTGGTTTTTGGGAGGCTACACCCTCCTGCACTTACGGGTATGTCGAAGCACAACTACATTCAAAAGCCTGCGGAGGTTGAAGTGGCAGCTTCACAACACACAAACAAGCAAGCAAACAAACAAACAAACATTTATAAGTTGCGACATAGGCGCCACATGCTTGAAGTTCATCTTGAGCTGTGCCACGTCTCTGAGGCACTCCGCTAGAAATTGAATCGCATGCCTCGCAGTCGAGGAACGAAATCAACGAACCAAGGCATTGAAGTGCACTGCTGAATGCACTGCTGTTCGCTGTCCGCTCGCCTACGTCCAGTCGGATTGCTGGCATCATTCATCACCTGACACGCTCCGAACGTCACAAGGGCTTGCGTGACTACTGCTGGCACCATGTGCAGCTTTGAACTGGTCAACTCGCGGCAATGACTCAATGGCTTTGGCTCAGGTAAGCAACTTGTAATTCTTTCTGGTAGCGCATCGGCTGTTCATGGAAGTGTGGGTACAGGGGGACGGTTCGCAGGATGCCCGGCCTTCTCCAAGTGAAGGACAATGTCCAGCAGCTCGATGCGCTTGGCATCCAAAGCTTCCAAAACTTTTTTAAGCGTCACCTTCCATGCTCTGATGCTGTGCAGATGCTCTGCTGGGGAAGAGCTATTCACGTTCTTCATGGTGGGCCAGTCTTGGAACTGAAGACACATTGCGATTCCAAGTCCTAGCTGCATACGTTGCAGCACTTCAGTGTGGCATCTTCGTGCCGGCAAGCATTCTGTCCCAGCTTCGTCGTGCCTCTTTGAGCTCATCGGTTATCAAATCAGCATCCACATACTGATCGATAGCCTTCTGAAAGCACGTGGAGACTCTGAGCTGCACTGACGAACTACACCGAGATCAAGGCCTCCCTAAGCGTCTCATCAATGCTTGCCATGTTGTCTGGCCTTGGACTCGGATGTGATTTCAGCTGTGTTCCAGTACATGTGACCGCAGGTCCGTTCCAGCTGGTCGGCTCGTAAGGTCTGGGCACAGCACGACTGGAAAATCGCTCTGAAAAATGCTACATGTCCTATGAAATAACTTGAGGGGCGCAGAAGCTGAAAAAGGCGAAATCTGGGACAACAAAGACTCAGTGGCGTGGACGATCTATTGTGCATGGGCCATCGCGACAGTGGAGACATCGATCAGTTAAGAAGAAAAAAAGGTCGGAGCCATGAATCACATGAGTCAAGACCGGCCGCCTCAAGTCGAGCATATGCGTTGGAAATCAAGGCCTCGCAAGTCAGCCAAATGCAAACTACCGGTCTTCAAGGTCGCTCCGGTCTTGAGCATTCTTGCATGCAAGGCGTTTCGCATGTTCTCATTGCTGACCTGACTAATTACTCGAGGCCCTGAGCAGCAAGGAAATAAGGCCGCTTGCCAGCTGCTGTTCGCCAAACCCCGTCGGAGCACTCCTGTTCACATGTTCCTAACCGGAGCCTAAGCCTACCTAAGTGCCATCAGTCCCGTTTGCCTGCGGATGGATTTTGAGAAGACCTTGAACAGCGCCATGTCCCTGAACTGAAGCTTGGCAAATGCCTTACACCATCGGAGTAGGCTCTCTGCAACTGAACAAAATGCTGTAGCACACTGCTCAGGACCCAACATTGAGGAACAAAGCCAAGTCCTTGTAACATGGAGTCGCTTGGTTTTGGTGCAGGGTGGGGTGGCAGGGCATGGCTGTGATGGGGGGTGTTGTCGGAACCAATACCAGTCCCGCAGCCTTCGCAAGCAAATCTGGACACCTCTGGCTCGTTGTGTATTTCGTAGTGCTCATCATGGAGCAGTGGTCTGTCCAAGGAAACCTCCAGATCTCCCGTGATTGGTTCCATGGTTTCCATACTCCTGTTCACCGATGCATTTGGCCGAGGCTGTTGCTGCCAAATCTACGCAACAGCCCGGCGGAGCCCGGGTCGACATTCGGGAACTTCGGAACCGTGCGCAGCTCGTGGAGACGCTCAGGCCCGTGCTCGTGGCTCGAAATCGTCTGTGCAATGGATAGCCTGGTCTGACCTTGAAACCGTTGCTGTTGTCATTTGTGTGGCTTTCTTGCGACTGAGCCATGGCCTATGACCTGCAGCACATGCGGCACATGCTGAGGTGGGCTAAGTTAGAAGCATGCGATGGAAGACTTCCCGGTCAGGGACTTCCGCCTGGAGAGATGGGAAGATGATGAAGGCTCCAGTTGGGTCACTGCAATTCACTGCATGACCAGGGCCGTCTCTCTGGCAAAACCATTGGCAATGAACGCCATCTGCTTCGGCCTCACGCTCTATGCTCAAGTGAATATTATGGAGCTTGTCAAAAAGGTTATTAGGGCTCGCGCTGCAAGGAACTCGCATGGAAGAGCGTGGCCTCAAGATGAGTTGCAAAGTGACCGAGGCACAGAATCTAGAAGTGGCGCCGGACTTCAGCATACTCGCGCCAGAGCCGCATGTCCTGCAACAATCTGCGGTATTCTGATGTATGCTGCGGTCACGTCCCAAGAGCTCGTCCAGCCTGCTTCTTGGGCCCCTGTGAAGCAATCCGGACGGCCTTGCGTGCAATCCAAGGCATGGGATTGTGGCTTGCATACGTCGTTTGGCAGGCAAAGGACATTCTCCAACAATCAAGACCAGGACCGTGCTGAGTTCCGAGGGCGACATCTGCCTGCGAGGTTTGTAGTTAGGAAGAGCCACAATGCTGCTGACACGGTGCTTCCAACAGAAAGCATGGCCAAGATAAAGGACTCCGACTTTGCACATTTTTCATGCCTTTGCTGGCCTAAGCTTCCGGGAACAAACGCCAGTGTGGCCTACTAGGATTGCGAGAGAAGTGCTGTCCTTTGTCGGAAGTAAAGTGTGGTCAGGTAAATGATCGAACCCTTCCTTGCACCACTCGCCAGATGCTGCATCCTGCCCTGACCAACCGTGCCGGGCCATCAGTGAGTCGTCTAAAGCTGCTCCCTTGGCCCAGAATACAGCAAGTTGAGGCTTCCACCGGACCCTATCGACTCATTGGCTTGCACGTCGGCCATGTTATGCCCTGACATGCACCTCTTTCAGGCATTTCATGCCGAAAGAGGCTGCCATAGGCTGCCCTAGTCCCCCAAGCGCTGCATGATCTCTGATCAGCGCGCAGCGGCTGAAACACCGTGTGAACCAACAACACGAAAGATGCAACGACTAGCCACAAATGTCGGTGAAGGGAGCCAGTGGTTCAGCAAGTCTTGTACCATTAGTTGTTGAATTTAACTGCAAATCTTCCCATCCCTGCTAGACAAAATGGACAACTCTTCTGCATGTCTGCATGTCGACGCTGTATGTCAACAGAATGCGGGTCTGCCTTACAGCAGGGTTGAGAGCCTAAATGAATTCGTAGAATATTCAAAGAGCGGATCTTTTGATCAGGCCAGAGGCCGCCAAAACAACTCTGCACAAGGCAGGCGACTTTTGCTTCTTCGCACTGCCAAAACAGATCTCCCAAAACAGATCTCACCAGCGTAGCCGATTTTAGCACATGCCATCACAGAAGCTCGAGAAGCGCGCCACGTTTGCCAAGTGAACCTGCATCTCCTGAAGCCGAACAGACAGCAGTCTTAGGGCCTTGTAGGGCGAAGAGTTGATAGGGGTGTTAGGCCATAAAGCTTGCAGGTTGCGGCCAAGCAGAGAAGAACCGAAGCGCGAAAGAACACGTCACATAACACAAACTTGGGTAACAAGCAGACCCGACCTGTCCTGGCGTTCGAAATCGACTGTCCAGCAGCACCCGGGTAGCCGCTTCGTCATGGTGCGAAGGGCCCGATTGGCAAGTGCACGTCGCTGGCATGTGTTCCCCTCATCTGCAGGAAGCAAGCTCAACCAGTCGGACAGGGTCACATTCACACGCTTGCCTTCCTCCAGCTTGGGGCGTTGCATCAACACCTGCTCCATTAAGTCCCAAATCGCGTGCTCCAAAATGGAGTCGAGCGGCTCATCTCTGTGCAGGGCATTGTGCATAGCCCTCGGCAAAGGAAAGCCCGTGTCAGCCGAGCGGTGCGTGTACCTTTTCCGAGGATGATGGTTGGGGCCTCGCCCGTGCCCATGTCGAGGATGCTTGCAGCTGGCAACCGCTGCGTGTTTCTGCCCTGATTGTGCTGTACAGGAAGCACCATGGCAGTCGACGGCTCGATTCAACTGCAGGTGGGCTTTGCTTTCTGAGGAGTCTGAGCGCTGCTTTTGATCAGGCCCAAGGCATTCCAGCTTAAGACGTGCCCTGTTCTGCCCGCTTCTTTCCCCGATTCGGTGACTTGGGAAGCCCGGCACGTCAGAAATATCCTTGTAGTCAACCTCGGATGGCTGAGGGAAAGATGGCATCGAAGATCTGAAGCCTATTGGAGATGGCGTGGGAGCCATTTCGACATTGCGCCGGCGTGGCGGCGGAGTGCACGGGGCATCCATCTCAGATGCCTGAAGTCCAAAATCAGAGGCCCACACAGATGTTTGTGGCGATGCCTGGGAACTCTCACATCCCACTGTTACGGTCTCTGGTATTGGCATCAAATGCTCTGCTAGGCTAAGATTGTGTGTGCCTCTAGAGGAAAAATGCTCTGTCTGCAGGTGGGGCAGAACCCCCTGACAACTCATGTTGCCAGTGGGCACATTGCCGGCAAGGCTGCCAGAAGCGGGAGTTGCCACGCCTGCTCCGGTGTAGGAAGAGTCTGCGACGAGCACGCACCACAAGCCAGGCGAGACTTGCTGGGCTGCCAAGGGCATCGAACCAGAGCCAAAGGCTGTGGTCGCACCAGTGGCCGCCTGCATTGCCTGTGCAACCTGCAAGCCTGCAAGGCCTGCAGATCCAGTATGCATGCTTGGGGTAGGTTGAGAGCCCCAAGCAAGGCCCATGTTAGGGTAGTTTGGAACACCAGCAGCAGCTTGCACACATTGCAACTCGCTGGCCGAAGGCTGAAAGCATTGGCGGTCAAGCATCATGGACGGATGATAGTGGATCTCGGATCCAACGCAGGGCTGTGCCATGCTCGTATCTGCTGGGGCCATTTGCGCGGCAGGGCGGGCCATGACGACAGAGCCTGCGAGCGACTCGGGACTCACGAGGGGCACATGTGCCTGCGACAGCTGGTTTGCTGTCAAACCCGCACAGCCCTGATAGGTTTCGCAAAAGGCTGGCGCAACAGCAGATTGAGGTGCTGAATCAGCGATGGCACATATCACGACTGGCATCAAGGTGTTGTCAAGTGATGTGCACCAGGACATCGCTCCGCCCCCACAGCTTGTGCAAATTCGAGGCTGCAGAACAAGTTCTACCCGATTCTACCCTTCACAGGCAAGTGTTTGGGCTTTGTCGCCCTGAGCCAGAAGAGGCAGTCGAGAGAACATTGCCAGTCAGGCGAGCTGCCACATGGTCCCGCATCCCACTTGTCCTTTGATCCACCTACGTTGTCTGAAGCATGCCATGTAACATGGCTTTAGCATGCAGTGGTCCTCGCAGATCTTGCACTGTTCTCCCCTCGATTGGCCTGCATGCAACGCACCTCTACGCATGACAAAAGAAACAGGTCTTCGCATCACGCTCGGTCATGCCTGGCGTTGGCTCCTTGGGAGCATGAAGCCTGCCGCAAAGCGCCGTGCCTTGGCAATCAACTGTCCAAGCAACCCCATCCAGGTTTGACATGTGTAGGTAACCCGAAAGCAAGAATTTCGCAAGCCTGCCATCGGCACGGCAGCAGCTTGGTTGGCCCAATCGAGGGCGGCGGTGAAAATCGTGCCATGGGATGGCTGACATCGAGTTAATCGAGTTTTACATTAGTCTGCCTAAGGATCGTGGTTATGGTTTCCTGCTGTCCTCTGCCCTCTACAGCAACAACATCCTTTTGTTTTGCTTCCCTTTTTCGAGAAACGCGGGTTGTTGTTTGTCTTGTTTTGCTGGAATATGGGGCATTGTGCATGAGCATCTTCTGCCTCCTTCTTTTTTCTTCGGCTTCGCCTACAGTCTACAGGTTACAGGTCGCCCCCGACACACAACGCAGCGTGGCTTCAAACGCTCCAGATTGTATCAGCACAAACCTGTTCTGGAAAGGGCGCCAAGCAACACAATGGCGCGTGAAGAATCACGTGGACTTCATAGGATTCCAAGGAAACCCTGTCAGGGAACCCCCTTCCAGAAGCGTGTCAAACTATCGAGGCCCATTGAGAACCACGGAGTGTTATTGAGGCCCATTGAGGCTCATTGAGGTTGATTGAGCCTCGTTGGGCAACAATGGATTTCGTTGAGGCGATGGTGAGTATCCGACTCGCGCTTGGTCAGGAACGCCTGAGAACTAAACCGCCTCAACGCAAACCACTGGCGCTCAATGAGCCCTCAATGGGCCTCAATTCGCTTCAACAGGCCTCAATGGCCCACCATGTCCCTTCATGCACTCCTTGAGGGGGTTCCTTGAGGGTGTTGCCACAGAATCCTGTAAGGACTGCGTTGGCAGTGTGTGACGATCGAACAGCTGATGCGAGAGACTAGCTTTCGGCTGGACACTCCAAGACCACGGTGCTGACAGCGAGGGGAGGTTCTGTGAATGCGCAGGGTGCTATGGCTTGGGGTATGCTGCAAGGGGCGGAAAAGTTCCGGAAAAGTTCGAGAACTTGGACTTTATTCAGGCGATCGGGAGCTTCCGACTGTGAGAGTGAGGACGTGAGGTCAAAAGCCTTCGCACACTTTTCTCCGTTTTTAAAATTCCCTACCACGATGGCACACCCTGGGTTTTGCGCCGCAAGTGTGCGCTCTGTCTTCATGCTTCTCGCTGTCCTCCCTTTTTCTCCAAGGTTGGTACACCTCTTCGTCCTTCTCCTCCCCCTCTTGGCTTGTTCGGGTTCTGACAAATCCCTGGCTCCGGAATCACATCCGGAACGTGGTCTTCTTCGAGGCGTTACGCTTGAAGAATCCTGCTTGCATGTCTCACAATGTCTCCATATGTCTCTCGAAAGCCGACGTTGCCACATTGCATTCGCATCACTTGTGCAGTCAAGGCGACGGCCTGAATCATTAGCAGTGTCAATTCGCTATTTGAAGCTCATTGGAAATCGTAGCTAGGTAGCCCCCTCCAAGACAGAAAACTCGGCTCTACGCAAGGGGCGCTGGACATTCCTCTACAAAGATGTGGCAGCAAACATGGTCCATCATTCCATCATCTTCTGCGCCAGCTGAACTGGCAGGGCGGCTGTTCTCCGATGCTTCCACCACCCCCACTATCTCAAGACACTTGAGATCGGGGCCACGAAAGCTAGAAACGCGGCTGACAAGCAAGCTTTTTTCGAGTCAGGCAGGAGAAGTGCGGCCGCAGCAGCGCAGCCGAGCAGGACGGGACTGCCGAATCGGTGTAAGCAAAACGAAACATGATGGGACACGCAGCTGTCAAGAGCTGTCGGAAGCTGCGCATTCGAATGCTCGTCCCGGGGCCTTTCTGCTCGACAACAGGGCCTGCCCAAGACGGAGGGGGAAGCCTGAAAAGGGGGGGGGGGTGGGGGGCCAAAAGGGGGGGGGGGGGGGGGGGCCCCCCCCCCCCCCTCCCCAGAAATCAATTAAGGCGACCCTGAAAGGAGGGGGGGGGGGGGACACCTTATGATTGATTTTGTCAATCCTATAAGGGGGGGAGGGGGGCCCCCCCCCCCTCCACAGCCCTTTATCTCTCTGATTTTCAGACCACTTAAGGGTCGGAGTCGCTTCTTGACCCAGCTGAACACTAGAGAGAATTCTTGTAAACGACAACTCTCGCGAGCTCCAAGGAGCTGGATTTCGTGATTGATGGCACTCTTTTTTGCCTCCGCCGACCATGGCCTGGCTGGCCATGTCCTGATGAGAACTCCGAGTGAACTCGGCTCGCTACGCCATCTTGATCTTCAACAGCTCCGACACCGAGCCAGCCTTGTCGGGCTCCTCCGGCTCCTCCGGCTCCTCCGGCTCCTCCGGCTCTGTGCACCGGAAAAGCTTGTAGAAGTCATCTCGCGACCAAATCGGGAGCGGTCATCGGTACTCCTTCGGAAGTTGGGGTTGGGGTTGAAGAGCTGATAGCTATTCGGAAGCTCGCTGAAGTTGAAGTTCTGCCACTTTACTGTGAGTTGTACCTGCCCTGTGAAAGTAGTGTTTGTCGAAGAGCCTCCGCAGCAGAACACCTTCGCAGATCTGTTTCGTTTGTCGGCTGGGCCCCAAGTTTGCCTGGCCTGGTCTCGGCGGCACAGATATCTGCGTCCACGGGCGGCCGGCTGGCCATAGGTGTAGATCTAGGTCGACTGCGCCCACGCGAGCAGGTGCGGTTGTCTGCTTGCGTTGGAGTCTGCGCAGGACTTCTGCTTGGTGACACTGCTCGGCTCTGCCAGCTCATCAATTCTTGTAGGAGCCTGGTTGTTGTGATCTCTGAGTCGGTGGCGTCGCGGAAACAATTTCTAAAGCTGCAATCGCGGAGGCGAGCACGGAGAAGCTTCAGATGCTGCTCTCGCAGAAATCTCAACGACTTGTGGTTCGAAGAGTTCGAAGCTGCACCGGTGTGGGTTTTTGTTGTGCGAGGTTCACCCTTCGGCAAGCGGCTGCAAGTCCCGCTTTGTGGACCCTCCAGCTGCTCTGCTGCCTGCAACTCGCAGCCTGAGCCATTTCAGAGACGCTCCAAGGCATGATCGAAGTTCACATGTCATATGTCTCGAACCCCACCAGGGCTGCTACGCAATTGCGATAGAGCATGTCCCTGACCTTGGCCACAAATTCTGAAGAACAAAACATCACAAAACATCACAACACAAAGTCTCTAAGCAGCGTTCGTTCAAGTGCCTCTTCGGCAAATGCCTCCAGTCGTTGTGTGGCAGTCCGATGCATTGGATGGCTTTGGAATTGGGAAGATCTACTTCTGAGTGGCGCACCAGTCTCACACAGGTGGCTTCACTCGCGTGCTCTTCAGAAGACAAGTGGCGCTGCGCTGCCTGCAGCCTGAAGCACGCCCTGTTAATTGACCGTGACGCTATCATAAGACAGCTTTGTCTGGGCAGAAAGCTCTCGGTGAAGCCACTGAGCGCGTGCCTGCCGACACATGAAGTCGCGAAGCAAGTTCGATGCTCCGATGTCATGGTGTTTTGATGTTTTTATCATGGACCATGAGCCTGCCTGGCTAGCCTGTTCTTCCTGCAGCTCATTCTGCAACGTGATCCTGTCCTCGATGGCCGACTCTTGTGCTCGTCTCACCTTGTCAGGCTTGGCTTTGCCACCGCCCGCTAAAGGTTTTTAGGGTGTGGTCTGACCCGGCAGGCCTGGATGCAAACGGGTTTCGACCCTCACTTCTGAAAATGTCATTGTAGGGCATACCACAATAGGATGTGCCGAATGCCTCACGAAGCTCTTTTGCCTGTGCATGGTTTCTCTGCTCGGCTTGCTCCTGTCAGAGTTCATACTGCGACCAGAAGCACAACCTATCACAACCTGCATCGCTCACCCTGTTCCTCGACTTCCAGAAGCCTGGCCAGCAAGGAATCCTTGGCTGGTTGAAGGATTGTGAAAGAGATGCCCGCCAGGGAGCTGACAAGAAACCTCCTCAGGCTAGCACGTGATCTTGCCCGACTTCCGCGACTCTCTGCTTGTATTTCTGCACCTCTGCAATCGCACATGTTCCACGAACTATACCATCGTCGCAGAAACGTGGCCCTAAAATTCCCCTAAACTTTCCTGAAAAGCTCTTGGGACCTATTTGGGGTCCTCCATGGCCGTTGCAAGCTCGTCAGTTTCTTGGGGAACTCCTGCTGGAGCCTGCTGCCTTTTTTCCTTTTTTTCCTGGGCGCCTTGGAAACAGTGGCCAAATGATAACCTCTGCTACTTCCTTGGATCCGTTTGCCCAAGTGGCCCCTCCAGGAATCCCTGAGACACCCCTGACAAGCTTCAATTGTCTTACACTTGGACTTGTTGTTGAATGCCAGCACCCCAAAGCTCCTGAGAGAACCTTGGGAAATGTGTCACATCGCTTTCATCAAACAGTTATGGTCGCACAGCGAAAGCTCCAGCTCCAATAGCAACCGGACCAGCGTCTTTCTTCAAATGTGCCACGGACGCTCTTGAGCAATGCGGCAACCAAGGGCTCTTGTGGGGCACATGAAGCCCGCTGCAACGCAACCAAATCAGCTTTAGTATATCAGAGGACCTTGAGCTCTGAGCATGACCAATAAGGCCGGCAATGCAGGTAGCTCCAGCCGCAAAGGTTGTCGGCTCAAACCCCGCTGACTCGCATCAGCACGTTCAAGACTCAGAGACGACTCCCCTCCCCCCAGGTTGTGTACCAGGTGCCCATTTTCTCCGCATGACTGCCCGGAGATCTGCAAGGGCACGCGATGACGATCTTTGTAATCAACGGGCCTGTTCCGCAGCGCGAACACTATGGTTCCTCCCCCCCCTCCACCCAACCTTTGCCGCACCCGGGGGAGGGAGGCTCTGCCGCTACCAGGTAGAGCTCTGCCGGTCTCCTGGGGGACTGCTTGATTGATGTTCGGGCGCTAAACCAAACTGTTGTGCCCACACATCGTGATGCAGTGGGCCTTCTGTTATTTGGGGCCTTTAGTTTAGTGACGACTGGATCTTCAACTTTGCAAGCTGGGAGAACTTGACTTCAAGCAGGCTAGTGGGAACATTGGCACTCAGGGGGGACTTGGGCTGATAAGACCCAGCTGGTCGTCCACCCTGACATGTGGCCTTCTTCCGAGACCGCGTGGAAAACACCTTTGTTTGAAGTGCAAGTGGGTCGTCAAGGGTGAGTGCAGTGAACCTACGGGAGCCATTCCGGCGTTACTGCGGTGCCTTCGGCTTGTCCGACTGGGTCGTTCCGCCCGTCGTGTCACTTAGGCGGCTAGGTGGGTCATTGTTATCATGGTTGCGCCAACAGAGGCCGCCGACTGGATTTGCCCTCGTGTCGCGATTGCCCTGCTGAACCGGTACACCTGTAGCAAGTCGAGCTGGTACGGGGCATTGAGCCTCACCATGCTCTGTCTTGTCCTCGATCGTTGAAGCGGGGCTTGCGCTTGTCAGGATTGGGAGTGGCGGAGAGGGGGCGAGGCACGTTGCATACTGGCAGGCGCAGACCTTACAACTTAACGGTGGAGACGCAAGGGTTAAGGGGGGCATGAACAGCGGGGTGGTGGGGGTGGAGGGGGGGGGCGGTAATTATGAAAATGAGATGGTCTCCCTGTCCATTGTTCTGATTTAGAGGGTCAGGGGTCGCCGCTATTTCTTCGCGTGCTCCCTTGGGTTCTTTGCGTGCTTGCCTCTTGCCAGTCAAGGCTGCGGATCTGAGTCAGACACTTAAGCCACTTGCCTGAGCAGCTCCTTCTGCCTAGAGGATACTTGTAAAATGCATTGGGAGGCCCTAGGAAGGGGTCATGAACACCCACGAACCCGGACATGTCAGGCCATTGATGTGTGTGCACATGGACTCCACTGGGATCCACTGGGACTGGGTATCACAAACATACAGAAACCAGTTCGGGCACCTGCATCTCAGCTGCCTCCAACTTGCTCTGCAGCTCTTCCTGCTTTGCCAGCATGGCCTCCTACAAAGACAAAAACAAAGCATGCTGCAAAGCTCCGTTGCTTCTCACGATGGATCGGTGATGCTGGATGGAATTGCAAGTCGATTCGGAGCATGCGACCCTGCAGCTTATTTGAGCTGTTTCCCTTCGAGCCTCCTGGGTTCCAGATCCGCCTTCAGTCATAGTGTTATAGTCTGCAGGATTGTCAACCTGTTCAGCTCGGCCATGGTCTGGTACGCTTTCCAGAACTTCGGATTTGTCAACCTTGCACGTCCGCTGCTGCTGCACAGGGGAGAATGGTTGCCTTTCGATTTCTTGACTGTCTTCTGACGGCTCATGTGCTGAGCACTCTGAGCTTGCGCTCTCCGAATCGTCAAGAGCTGGAACCGCTGCTTCGGGTGATGGAGATTGTGGCGACGGTGGCAGCTGTGGCAACGTATCGGGCGAATCGGGTGGCTTCGCTGTCAAGTGATCCAGGTCGTTTGGGCCATTTGGCTCCGACAGGACAGTGGAGCGCGCGACATTTCGAAATCCATTCCCGAGCCCCTCCGAACCAGAGCTTGTCGAGCTTGTCGAGCTTGTTTCTGTGTCCGACGGCTCCAGTGCTGCTCCTCTAGCAGGCTGAGCTTCACGAGCTTCGCACCGAAATGCCTGCCACGACATTTGGCAAAGGTACCCTCTTGATAGCATCCACAGGACAAGCAAAACATGTTGGGGATGTCACACATTCTCACACATTGTCAGACTGTACATGGCACACGCCTCCAAGGGGGCCTGCGGGGCCTCTGGCTCGGTGAATGGCCTCTGTCTCTCTGTTCAAGCAGACCGTAGACCGCCACATAGACGGCCCCGCTTTTGCTGAGGCGAACACCCTAGGGCCCTGGCTGAATCTCCGAATGTGAGGATGCCACTGGGCTTGATGCGGCTGAAGGAACATCTCGTGCCTGCAGCGCCACACTCCTGTTCAACACGAAAAAAACCTTGTAGTAAAAACATCAGGGAGGACATCAGAAAACAAACTCAGAAAACAACGGAGACAAAATCAGAAAGCAAAACAGCGCAGTCAGGAAAGCTCATTGTCTGATGTGCTGAGCGAAACCAATCTAAAACCCTGAACATCGAAATGGAACCTTTTTGTGCGTCTGAGAGAGTAGCACGGAGAACCTACATTCAACGAATCAGAATGATGTTGCCTGCATACGTCTGCGAAGTTGGTGCTGAGAGGCGGACCAGCTGGTCTAACACTTCTGGGGCCTGTGCAGGTGGCTGCTTTTATGCACTTCCAGAACCGTCCAGACAGCGCATTGCCACACTTGCACCTCTGCATCATCGCTGTCTTCCAATTCCGATATCTCTTTCAGTAAGCTGCCGACCTTGGTGGTAACTTTTGCTGCCAGACCTCTCATACCCACTATCGGACCCTATCGCCGTCTGGCGACGACGAGGCTCAGTCTCCGGCATCCACATCGGACATGCCACACACAAAGCCACATGGCTCTTGGGCTCATACATGTATGTGCCGGTGTGCTGGTGTGTGGTGTTCTTGATAGCCGAACGCGGCTGACACTTTCTTTCGCAAGTTGAACTCCTGCTGAAACGGAGCTGAGCTCCAGAAAAGGCTGCCCAGCAACTCATGATTTCGTTGGGCAGGGACTGGTGTGCCGACAGTACTCCGTGTATAGCAAGTTGCGAAGTTGCTCCCAGATTCCACGACCATCGAGGCCACACGTGTGCGCACAGCGCGTGCAACTCGTGCCAAGGCTTATCCCGCCTCCCCAGGACGGCCAGTCCGCTTCGCCAAACGGCCTTGCAGCCTCCCGTCGCAACATCCGGAACCGGTGAATTGCCAGGACATGAGTGGCTTCAGTTCTTGTGAAAACTTGATTGTGAAGAAGGGAGTGGGCTGGTAAATGGCTGTTTTACAGGGGTTTTGCCCGTGGCGTTCTTGCAAACCGCGGAGGAAAGCACTTCCCAGGTTGCAGGGATGCCTCTATACATATATGGTTATATAATGTGCATCGTCCATCCACAATGGGCCCACAAGGGAAATTGCAGCCCACGCATGCGCAAGTGTTGCTGCCTTCGCACTGTCTCTACACACTGGGGTCAGCGTCATGATGTAAATGGCAACGAGGCACTCTGGCAAGCTGTGTAGTGCAAAGTGTCCAAAAGCAGGTGCAAATCATGCTCCCCGTATACAAAGCTAACTCGTGCATCATCCCTATTTACCAGCCGAGGGCAAGAACTGGGTGGCTTACACCTCGCGCTGGCCCCATTTGTCTTTTACGACGCGCCCGCCACTAATGCAGCAGCTTGCGGCTTGCGTCTGTCAGCTGAAACGCAGCTAAAAAAAAGTTGCACTGCGAACTTGGACTTTGTAGGCTCAGCCTTTCGTGTGAAACAAGCCATGTTGCACGCCAGCTCATGCACCGAGACAAGAATACACACAGCGGTGAGTCTTGAGTTGAGGAGGAATGTTGAACTGTTGAAGGCATGGCGTGCCCACGGCCTCAGCTGAAAACTACTTGGCAGCTCGCCTCTGAGGGGACCTTACCACCCCGACGAAGCTTGAATAGAAGGTTGTACGTAGGTAGCCTCCGGACTCACAGAGTATCAAAAAGCTGTGTCACAGGGGCTTTTCGTGTCCGTATGCCAATCACCCACGGCAGCTGATCGTCAGCATCGCTGATTATTTCTGCGGCGGAGTGGGCATATTGCTCTCGCAAACAACGCGCTTGAGCATGGCGAGATCTGCCTCGATTTTCTGCACCTTGGGTCCATCGGGAGCACTCGGGAGCACTCGGGCGAGTTTATGACCTTATGGACTGAGTCTGAGAAGAATTCTGCAACTCTGAACTGAGGCACTCCTGTCCGCAGCATCCGCACCATCTTCATGACTTGCATATCTGCCACCGGAATATCCAAGAGAAATATGTTCCTCAGGATCCGAGTTTTTCTCATCTTTCACGCCGTGAGCAATGACTGAGCTCTTGCACCCCATACACCGAAACTGCAAAAAGAGATTGAAAGCAAAGGCTCAGCAGCCCTTCAGTGAACTCCTCACCTCGGATGTGATCTGAGCGTGCCCAGATGAGAAAGATATTCTGCAATACAGTGGTGGGGCTTCTCCAGTTCGACGCATACTACAAAGAACACCCCAAACAGACCAGCGAGCCACTAGCGTCACTAGCGAACTTATATTCTGCGTTAGTGCAAGCTATTGTTTTTCGCAGATGTCAGGTCAGTTCAGGTCACGTGTGAGGATTCCAGAGTGGTCAATGTCCAGCTTGGCGAAGAGCTCCGTCATGCCTTGTTCGGCTGCACATGAAGAGCAAAGGAAACGCGCGAATCTGAAGGACCAAATGCTGTCCATGGCACTATCGACTGAAGCCTTGTCCAAGATGTGCGAGGGGACCGCAACTTTTTTCTCGAATTCCGCTCGCTGAACCCTCGGTGCATCTACTTCACCATGCATGACCCGCACCGATACAGGCAACGTGCCATTAACGGAAGGACATTCCAAGCTCCCTGCTCTGACACTGACAACATCTCGTTGTTGTCCTTGGGAATACTGACATTGACAGACATCAAACGAAGCCCCTTCCGGAAGCAACCGGTGCGAACTAACACGGGGCAAGTGCACATCAGCTCTGGCTTTACAAAGGTGGAACAAAAGACAAAGCGGAAAGTCTGTGAAATTCGTCTGTGGATCATGGTCCAGCCCTTTGAAAAGATCCGAGATCTCGGTCAGCATGTTTTTGGCGCTGGCTGTGAGGAGCTTCTGCTCTTCCCTTATATCTGCGCAGCAAGGTCATGACAGTTTTTGGGCTTCCCAGGAAGGTCATGACAAGAAGGATAAGATTGTCGGCGTCTGCCGGGGGATGCAGTCAAGTAGCTCCCTGTCCTGGCGAGCATGCTCCAAGGCTCCCTCCACGATCACTGCCGTCACCTGACATTCGAAGTCTGCGTGCGTTCTGCAACTGTTGGATTCAACAGGCGCTGACAGCATGAAAGGTGGGTCAGCGCAAATCGCAAGCAACAGGAGTTCCCGAAAACGAAGATAGATAGACTTTTTTTGATCAGGGCCAAACAGCGCAAACTGACAAAGCGTGACCAGGTTCGTAAGGACCACACCAGGTTCATGAGCGAGATGGATACCTCAGTGGGTTTCGACACACTTTAAACTTAAACTGCAGCAATGCATGCAGCCACCGCAATGAATAAGGCAGACGGGCATCGATTATCATCAACAGCAAGAAATAGATTGTAAGTTCCGGCTTCTTCTTCATCAACGGCAACTTGGCTTGGGCAGCAGACTGCTTGTTCGAAGACATCAGGACAACAAAGAACATGCCACCACAAACATCTTGACGAGCATCGTAGATGGCAGCTATTGAGTCTGAAGTGACCTTCACCATATGCGTATTTCGCAACTGGTCTTTTGTGCTCGCCAAAAACCTCAGCCTTCACAAGTTGCTCAGGTGCGGGCGAACTGTGATAAGGTGATCATTGACACATACAATGAACCTGTCTTTCAGAGTGCGTGGAAAAAGCTGGCTGGCAGAACAGGTTCAATAGCAGCAGCCCCAGATAAAGCACCCATAATCTACCATGGCATATCCATTGCACGCCTGAACCTGGCACATCTTGTACCGTTGGGGAGAAAATGTTGGAAACCACTCATAATGGCAACCGTTGACGGTGCTCCACGGAGTTATGTAGGAAACGCTTCGCCTCTGGTTCAGCTGCGCGAAACGTTCCACCGGGTGTGCAAAAGCCAGGAAGTTCGAGTAGGACAAGATGCGGTTCGCTCTACTCGTGATGTCTGATGTTAGTGAGTTAACGCTTCCGGCGGTGCGGACTGACAACACCTACCCCAGCACCGTGATGTTACCAGCAAAAATGTGTGGGTGATCAAACATGCATTTTGTGGCGCTCATGCTGCCAACAATGCATGCAACTCTGTTTGATCGGTGTTCTGCGGATCTGAATTTGCCATCGGGTGCATACCCTGGAAGCACTCCGCATGTTGCCACGCCTGGCCCGCGGCCTGCGCGTTTTGCGCACCTTTGCCGCCCCAGTTTGGGCTTCCTCGCCCTGACTCCCAAATTCGTCTTAAGGCTCAGCCGACGCTTGTGCCCAACTCCCAGGCGCCAGCTCCCACGCGCCAGCTCGGATGCGCCGGATGTGTCCTCATCGCCTGAAGTGGGAGGCGACCCCGCCAAGATACTGCCAAGGGGGATATCACCTGGCATCACTCAAAGCCGCCTGCTGAACAGCTGCCGATGCCACGAAAAGCGCAGGTGTGGAATGCGCATCCAAGCGGGTTGCAGAGAAAAACTGACTTCGAGCAGGTCAAACTGCCGTTCGCCCAACTCGTGATGCTACAACACAGACGCACATGCTACCAAACAGTGGTGGCAAAGTGATGCCAGGAAGCTGAAATGGTCTTCGACAATTTTGTTGGTCGCTGCATCGGCTATGATCTCAGTATCTTTGGCAATCGATTCCAGACCTGACATTGCATATCCTTCTACACATGAAAGCAATTGGCGTGCACTCTGCACACAAGGTTCCGGCCAATAACAGCGAAGACGTAGATCACCTTACATGGGACTGCCACGCCGAAGCATGACGGTCCCCAATGCAGTCAAGTTATCGGAAGGCAAGACGTGGCTGTGGTCTTCAAACTTTCTGAGGACATGGACAGCAAGCAAATTAAGCAACAACCTCCGGATTGGTGACTGTGGTTGACTGGAGACTTTCCGAGACATGTCTTCGTCATAAAAAGGCACCGAGAGAAGAGTGATACCAGTGTGATCCAGTGTATCTTGTCAGCTTCTAGGCATTGCTAGGCTCACCGGCCCGCAATTGCAGCAAGTGGCAAGACCAAGAAGCGCCAAAGTGGAAAGCATGGTCTCACCTTGAACCACTGTCAGTGCTGCTGCTCAGTGTGTTCAGGGCTTCTTTTTTTACAAACATTTGCCAACCGCAGGCTTTGGGCCAAAGCCAAGATGCCAGAGGTAATGAGCCCATACACCAGGCGCCACACAGTCCGAAGCTGCTTGATCCTAGGCAGGCAGTGATCAGCGGCGACCTCCGCTAGCTGCGCACAGGAGCTGAGGCCCGGACGCTTTGAATGCACGTATGAGGCGCAATAAGCGGATGGCTCTTAAAACCAGCACCTTTCGCACGGATTTGCACGGGGAGTCCCGGGGAGTGGTCAGATTCTTACCGCATGTCCCAGCCAGGTTATTGAAGAGCCAGTACAACTCCCAGTGGATGATGGAAAAAGGTTTTCCGAAGGAAGGACATGAAGAACCAGCACCTAACGCAACGAATTGAAATCTACAGCGGGATTGTGTAAACGGAACATAGCGGAACACGCAGAGCCTTCTGTTTGTGGTCGAGGTTGCAGTTGTTTGCTGCCACTGTAGAACTTGTGTTGAACTTCGCAGCTGGCTCCGCATCACACTCCCTGTCGTCGGGGGCTGTGCCGAGTGCCCGTGGCGTTCCACATGCGCATCGATCATTTGCAGGTGTTGGCAAGCGCTCCATTCGCATCCTTGCCCGTGCGGGCTACACGGGTAATATGATGTAATTTGCTGTAATGCTTTGCAGGTCGACGGGTGTGCTGTGCACCTGGGAGTTGCTCCCCAGTTGTCATTACCATGATGCAATGACTTGCGATGGTGTCCCAGTATGCCGCCGCCACATGTAGCGCCGACAACTGTTGTTAATGGCGGTCGCACACAAGAGTGCCTTGCTGATACTGTCGAATTCAACGTACAACGCATGTGCGCAGTGCGCATGCCTACACTAGGAGGAAAGAACCGCATGCCCGAGCCACAGAAAAAGAGCAACAGCATCACGAACACAAACAGCAATACAAACACACACACACACACACAAACACAGAGAGAACACAGACACACGGACACGCAGACACACAGACGCACAAATCACAGACACAAAGACACCCCCCCAAAAAAAACAAACAAAAAACAAAAAAAAACACCTATTCTAATCAGTTAGGCGCCTTATTATTATTGAGTACGACTAAGCCAAAGTAGTTGTGGCTGGCAGACTTCGAACCATCGGACTTACAAGGCTCGAGGCTGGTTGGACAGCGTGGGCTCAACAGTAGCTAAACCCTAAACCCCAGATTTTGTAGAAAAAACTCTCTGGGCCTTGATCCTCTCCGGTACTTCCTGAGCCTGAGGCGCCTTCAACTCAACTCTTCCCAAAACCCCATATAAACCCTAAAACAAATCCAGGATTTAGGGTTAAAACTTGGGATGTTCCCCTTATACTAACAGTCCTTAAGATTATAGTACCCCCTATTCAAAATCCTTGTTAGTATAAGGGGAACATCCCAAGTTTAGGGTTTAAACTCTATACAAACCCCATAATTTAATTTTGTAGACCCTATACTCACCCGATAACTAGAAACCCTCGGAGCCTATAACTATAAATCCTACACACGAACCTATCAACGCCCCCTACCCGCACAGACAGAGAGAGAGAGAGAGAGAGAGACACAGAGACACACACACACACACACACACACACACACACACACACACACACACACACACACGCACACACAGGTTCGCACCCTCTTTCGAAGGAGTCGTAAGTATCCGGTTTTTCTTTCTTTTGGAGTATCATTGTGACACTCTCAAGTACAGCATAAGAACTGCCATGCACAGGTATGAAAACAAATGTCTGGCCCCAGCTGCATAACTCAATGCCCAGGTCGGCCTTTTGTGCAAGTACGTTTACCTGGCTTCACCACATAGAGCTTCGTTGGCCCGAGCTATGTGATGAGCCCTCGGGCCCCCTGCAAGTTATATTAACTTAATCCTTTGCAATCAGGAGTGTACACACACACAGAGACACAGAGACACACACACACACACACACACACACACACACCAACACCAACACCATCACAAACCATCACACACCATCACCCACCATCACCCACCATCACACACCATCACCCACACCATCACACACCATCACCCAAACCATCACACACCATCACACACCATCACCCACACCATCACACACCATCACACACCATCACACACCATCACCCAAACCATCACACACCATCACACACCATCACCCACACCATCACACACCCATCACACACCCATCACCCACCTACACCCACACACCATCACCCACACCCCTACACCTAGACCTTCGGCACTGTCGCATCGCGCCTGCTGCATGGCATTTGCTACCTGCTCTGACAGAGAGGCGATGCTCTGGCCCAGGATTGTGACCACCACCAAAACAAAGTCAAATTGAAACCATCGATCTTGAAAGCATCTCCTTGGCACAAAAACGCGTCAAAACATGCACTGCGGTTGCTGTCAAAACATGTGCACAGTAGTTTTTCAGGGTTGCAAGCTGAAAATCCTGACTCTGGGCCTTGGATCCCCTCGTTTGGCAATCACCTTGCTAAGTGCCTTGTTGTCTTCAAATGATGCTTGCGGCCGCGGCTGGGCTCTTGCTTGTCAAGCGCCCCCTCGCCACTTCACCAAGTGGGTTGTTGGGTTCAACCGCCTTGTTCGTGGAACGAGAAAATAGGTTTTTTGAAAGCAGGGCTTGGTTGGGTTTAGGGTTGGTTGGGATTGGGCTGAGGCCTGATGCAAATGTGCAGGCCTGGAAAATATGTCTTTCGCCCAAACAGCGATTTACTGTGTTCCTGCTTCTAAGAATTCCCGCTCCGGGTCCCCGGCTTGCCTTTGCCTCCCCCTTTTGTCTTTCTTTTTCTTCACGGCCGGGGGCCGGGCCCTGGACTCCGAAGCCTTCGCTTTTGCATTCCTCTCAAGACCGGTTCTCTCTCTCAGAAGCGTGGATGTTGGGTTTAGGGTGTGTTTTGGGTCAGCATCCCCTCGAATGTGGATGCTGGGGCAGCATCCACCCCTGCATCGATGTTGGGCCCAACATGACGAAGGCATGAAATTCCGCATGCGGCTTTTGCTGTCGTAAGCGCATGCAAGTCACCACCCTTTGGCAATGAGGCGGACCACTACTTCCTCAGCCACATGCAACATGACTTGCTGCCACTCTGTTCATGCATCAAATCCTGATTCATGGCAAATTGAAACGTGGCTTTTCATTCTTCTCGATGCTTTCACAGGAGATATTCACGAGTTGGAGGATCCAGGTGGCAACGCATGTCTCACAGGGGCGGTGATTTACCACCTGACTGCCTTGTGCATCAGCCAGGCAGCCAGTGTATAGATAATCAGAAAGGTAATCTCCAAAGGCCTGACGCTGCCAGCACAAAGACCGGCCTTACAACAGCCAAATTCGCGGATGGTTTGTGCAGGCCTCGACCAGCTTGACGTGTCACCGCTCAGAGAAAGCTCTGACTCGATTCCAATCAAGATGGAGTTTACCTTGCAAACTACAGGTCTGCACCCTCTGCATAAAAGGAATTCTCAATCTTGCAAAAAGGAACTCTCAATGATGCCCTCGTTAATTTCAACCTGCAATGCACGTCGTTTGTGTTCAGTGCCCCGTAGCTTGTACATGCTGTTGCTTGTACCCCAATGTTGCGGCTTGATTTCCCGTATGCCTTGGAAGTTCGGGGGTCACTGAAAGCAGCAGGGCAAACATACGCCAAAGAAGAGAAGCAAAGACGGTAAGCACATGTTCATGCAGGTTCCTCGGCCGACAGAGTGGCCGAGGTTCCAACAAAGCTCGTTGGAGGGCTCCCCCGCCACCGGGGACACCGCGCCGCACCCCCCGCCCCGAGCACACCACCATGCCATAGCGTGCTTGCACCCTTCGACCTCGGGAAGGGCCACGCGTGGCATCTACCAAGTGCAGGCAAGCACAGGGCGTCGCCACAGCAGCAGCCGACATCGACAAGAAAAAAGCGAGAGAGGGAGAGAGAGAGAGAGAGACGGGCAGTGGAAAGAAACTGCGAGCGCAAGTGCCTGCAGGTGCGGCGCCCACGCCGTGTTAAACCCGCACACAAGTGTGCTTATCAACGTCAGACCTTTCGCGAAAAGCTCAACATCTTCGACAATATATTTCGCCACGCTCTTGTGCAATGCAATGCCTGTCTATACCCCTTTAAGCATAACTGCCCAAAGGTCTGGAATCTGGGCTGTGACAATCCAGACCCTTCCTCTTATCAATCCAGGCCCTTGCTGATAACCATCAGACGCATACAAACAAACACGATAGCCAATTTAAAGGGCGACTCATTCCTGCCATATACTTTGTGTCCTCATTTCCACGCGAGCCATATCTGAAGTCCCTCCCTCGCACGCATGGACAAACGCGAAGACCAAGGTGCCACTATCACCGCACATACTGTGAACTCAAAGCATCGGCCGATCAGCGCTTTCTCGTCCACCAATATCCTGAAAAAAAAGTAGCACTTATGGATCGCTGCTGGCACTTGATCACTATTGAATCTCATGCGAAGGTCCTGCACCAAGCACGGATGAAACTCCAGAGGCCAAGGTCCATGTTTGGCAGGCTGACCACCGGAGTCTGCATTTGAGACTGCAGCTTTGACAGCAGAGTCTTGGGGTTATCATGGTCGGATGACCTGAGAGTTCGGAGACTTGGCAGGACTCCCTTCTTTCATCTTCTTCCCCATGGTTTCCCAAGAGTGAGTTATTGGTGCACGTCTCATCGTCTTTTGGCAGAACTGCTGCAGTGTTCTGCAGCTTTCTGCGCTTTGGGTGTTCCTCTCTCCCAAATCGACAGAAATTGTCACACCACCCAGGAGGAATCTGCTGCCTTTCGTCATTGCCTTTGCTGGCATCGTTTTGTGGTTCATATTCCTCTCGAACGCCCTGAAGCCACAGAAGCAGATGTTAACCACTCTCAGACTCTCGGACATCTGGTCTTTCGAGGTGGCACATCCGCGCATGTTCCGCACCGAAACCATTCAATGCGCATTCTACAACTAAGACCCTGGCTGGGTGTCGACGGAAATCTTCTCCTGGAATTTTTTGAGAGAACGGGCTGTGTGTTCCTGCCTCCCGACTCACATTTCATCCAGGAGGCCACGTCGGCCACACCGACCTTGAGATCTCCAACAGAATTGAACAGCATCTGGCGGATCACAGAAAACTTCAGAAAGCTTTCACATTGCTGCGGTGCCACCGGAACTTCAGCAGTACTTGGTGGCGAAGCAGCCCTCTGATGAGTGGTGCTTGCTGCTTCCTCGGGCCGAACCGAAGTCTGAGTCTGGCCGGCGTGCTCCTATGAACATAACCTTCCAGGCTGACCTACTGTCGCTAAACCCCAGCAAAACCTAGCCGCCTTTACTCTGTTGATGATCTCCGATCTCTCATGGAAAGATGCCAGCGCTCGAATTGGAAACATAACACCCAAACATCCCGACGCGCTGAAGATGTCAGTCGAGGCTGGCAAACCACTTCACGGCAAACGCTTCCCCTAGCTGCTGTACTAGACCGACTTGCTAGTCTGCATTGGCTGGGCGACCTGGTGATTGGAAGGCTTGAAAAGATGATGAAGCCATCTAAACAATGTTGAACCTCCAACAAACATCGCCAGCACAACCGAGTATCGATGCCGGCGTCATGGGCTTCCGTGAGCAATATCTCGCAGGCCTTTCCCGGACGGACACCACACGACCCGCGATCTGCTGAAGCAACTGCGCAACGTTTGCCTTCTCGTCGTTACCGGCAGATGTCTCGGAGGTATCTTGAATCTGAAACTTACTGGCAAGATCGTCCAGAGCATACCTGCGAGGATGCATCCCGCCGTCTTGCGAGCAGCATGTGACATGGCAGCCTCAAGGCAACCTGCCTGGCACATTCTACTTGATCACCCAACTCTTGCATGGCCACCTCCAGTGTCACAAGTCAGGAGAGTAAGCACGCGTACACGGCTCATGATAATGTGACTGCCATGATGGAACCCACCTCCATGGCACTCTGATGCATCTTGACCGCATCCATCATCTGAATCTTTCTTGTCAACCTTGGAATGCCCTTGTCTGCAAAACATGCCCAACCTTCTGCGCTTGCAAGCCATGAAGAAAAGCCAAAGGATTTGGCATATACCAAGTAGCATCTCTCGGAGAGTGCGGATATCTTGCGCGACCCCCGCATCTGCTTGCAGATCTGCTACGCTGGTGCCTCGCTTGACTTGCCTGCCACATCAAGAGAGCAGGCTTTTCCATGCTTTTGGTTCCTTCTCAAATGGCCCAACATGTACGGGCAATAAGCCTGGCTCAACTGATACCCCGGTGAATGCCGGACAATGCAGGTGGATGTCTGAACGCAGGCATGCTTGAGGCAGGGGATCCTAGGCGAATAGAATCCTTATGAACAGCCGAAGCGCTCCGCATCGGAGGCGGCTTGGAAGGGACCGCACACCAAGCAGGAAGCCATGGCTAGATGCCTTTACTCAATCCTGGAAATGGCAACGGCAGCAGGCATCAAATGAAGGCACAAACCTGCGAGCAGAACACGTCACGAGACAAGCGATGTGCAACGTGCAACTTCCCCCCGGTTCGTCAAGATGTTTTTGCTGTCAGCTTTTGCTCAAGACGACATGGAGGTCTCAGATGGTCTCAGCGGAGGTCAACACGTGATGTCCACCTTCCCAGCATGATTTGGAAGCGTGCCTCTGCATCATCGCCGAGCATTACTGCGCTGAGGTGTCTCCGACCTTGCCCATCCAAGAAACGGATGAAATGGGTGCCAGGCTGCTCGGTCTCTTCCAGCGAGATGGCAACAATAGCATCTGCATCCAACTTCAGCTGAAATGAGCCATCTTGCGATCTCAAAGTCAAAACGTTCTTGCCCTTTGGCGTTTGACCAATGGAAATGGCTGCGCGGCCAGCTCGCATGTCTGAATATGTCTCCATGATTGCAAGGCCATTCACAGAGTAGCGGCACGGCGTCAGCTGCGCCAATTCATATAAAAACTCTCCCAAGTACTCGGCTCCACCTCCAGGCCTTCTGCGCTCCTCCAGCGAAAGTCCTCCCCAGGACCGGTCGGACCGGTCAGCCTGTCGCAAGAGCACCTTCTTGCTGCCCAACGCGCCTGTGCACTGTGCTTTTCCGTGCGCAGTCAGCGTACTTCCTGCAAAGGTGTTCGGCAAGGTTGAACATACCAGCGCCACAGCGGCGAGTTGAATGACATTAGCGGCACGGACAGTCTTGCCCATGACTTTTAAGAGCAGCTGCGCTTGGCATGTGAAGGGTTCTTGAGGACTCTAATGACTCTGGTTGCTGCAGGGCTATCTGTCAATCACCGGCTAAGGCTGAGGCATCTAGGCAATTCCGGCAACAACGCACACTAGCGGCGGCAACCAAGGCTATTAGTCGTGGTCTTGGCAGAATGGGTTTGGCACTGCTTGCAAAAAGTTGCCCCATGCCCTTCTGACCCGGATGTGTCGGGATTTCACTACTCGACGTGCCACACTGCAACCTTCAGAGCTCAGATTGCAACTGCGGAAATGCAAAAGACACGCACACACGCATATCTTCGCCATAACTACTCAAGGAAGCATGAGCAACACACGGACGCCTGATATGCTTCCCTCTGGTGTGCACGACCCGTTTTTTTCGCAAGCCCTGTCGAGGGTGGCGCTCAGGCAACCTGAGAACAGCCAATCTTGCAAATACAACCTTCTGGAGATTGTAGACTGTAGACTGCATAGGATCTTGATCAGCACAGGGTTGAGCCGTTGGGGTCTGGACCAGAGGAGCTCTCCTCTTTTTGCAAGTCCGAGGTCGCTGGCGAGCAAGCACCTGACAGGGCTCGACCTGCTTGCACTTCCCAGCATTGCCCATGATCGACATGCTGCGACCAGCCTCCTCCACCTCAAGCACTCGGATTCGATGGACACCCCAACGAACGAGCTGTGGCAAACTAAGCCTCAAGACTGCCAAGAGTAAGCTAGCATGACGGATGAGGGTAGTATTATGGCTTCAGAGTTCATGTGAATTCTCAGACATTCACCAATCCAACTTCTCGGAGCTCTCGGGCACAGATGGCTTGGCTTGGAAATCACCCTGCAGGCATGTTCCCAACAGGTGCATGCGAAAAAGAATGCAGGGGGGCGGGTTTGTGGATGAAAAACACACAGGACAGCAACATAAATACAGGGACCATACACGAGTAGTCGTGTAGCTTGCCTTGAGCAAGCATTCTGTCTGTTGAAGCTCCAGAGACGCGCTCGCTGCCATTTGCGCATCTTCCGCGTCCTCTACCTTCTGCAGAACTTGCCTTACTTGCTGTGCACCGGAAAAGCGACCGCAAGTAACTGTCGCTTTCTTTTGAAAGGCTTCAGGCGCGACCTCTCTCCGTCTTCTTCTGCACGCTTTAGAGCCACGGAGCACCCGCCGAGGCCCAAGCGAACATGTCCAAGTCAGTGGCTAACGAACTCTTTCTCTCTTTCACGAGAATCTTTCTTTTCGTGGCCGAATTTTCTTCTTCGAGGCAGAAGAATCTCTCTATTGTCTGCTTTCGTGGGGGTTGACGCCCCGCAGTGAATATTTCTCCCTCGCTATCTCTATCTCTCTCTCGCTTCCTTTTTTCTTTCTTTCTTTGGGGCATGGGGGAGGACCCCCGCGCTATTGCACGCCCCGGTCCGGCACACAGTCTGCACTACCACTCACATGGCCTTTTGTTTCTTCTTTCTCTTTCTCTCTCCCTCTCTCTCGCTTCTTTTTCTTCTTCTTCTTCTTCTTCTTCTTCTTCTTCTTCTTTTCTTCTTCTTCTTCGACCTAAGACATAGGGTCGCCAATCGCACTTCGCTACCGCTACTTTCTTTCTTTTTCTTTCTTTGAACTATTTCTTTCCTTTCCGTTCCTTTCCTTTCCTTTTCATTTTTGTTATTTCCTGTTCTTTTCTTCTCTTTTCTTTTCTTTGTTCTTCTCTTTTCTTCTCTTTTCTTTTCTTTCGCAGGGCTACAGGGGTAAACCCCCTGCGTGAGTGCCCCCCCCCCCCCGCTTCAAGTAGACCGGGGTCAGAAGCTGCGTGATGGTGGCACTCGAGTGGGGGCACGTATATCATCCCCTGTACCCCTCTCTCTGTCTCTGCTCGTGTCTGGCTTTTGCTGTCCGATGTTCACATCCAAGTGGATGGCACGTATTTGCAATAGCACTGTAGCTGAGCAGCTCAAATTCGGCCAGGCTTGTGGGTTGCTCAGGCAGGCTGCCTGGCCAGGAATACACGCCAGCTGACCGCACATTCACAAAGCTGCTTAGCCGTAGCCGGACCTGGAACTGCCAGGCTAGTCCCATCTCCAGTGAGGGCTTTGGCAGCGTTGCTCTGGCCGTTGGTTGGCGCTGAGTCTTCCTTGCACAGAGAGACTAAGTTGGGAGCAGCATGGAGCAGTGCTGCTTTTGAGGCAGGGCTCATGATGCCCTTCCAGTTCCATGCCAGCTTGCAACATTGCCCGCACCTGAAGCACAGAAGGCGGGCCATCTACAGTCGCTGCTGTGCATGTGTAGCCCTTTCGAACACGGGTGCAGTAGGGGCGGGATGGGCGGGCTGCGGAGTGCTTCTTACGCCTCTTCAGCGGACCATGCGGCTCGGGTAAGTCGTAGTGAAGGCAAGCTGGCATCTTCTGGTCCATGCCCAGCAACTGGGCTGGACCTACCTGAAATCAAGCTAACACTTTTTGTTCGAAGAAGCAAACATGCAAAACTCGGCCGAGTTAACTCAAGCGGATGCCTCTTGACTGCTGTAATAACTGGCAGCACAGCCGATGTTATCAATTTAGCCTTGGCGAAGCTGTTCCAGCTTCTCGGTGGTGAAGCGGCCCTCGTCCACAACCATGTCGTCAAGCTCTCGTTTCCTCACTCTCAGCTGGCTGCTCGGGATGAGCAGCCAGCCTCAAGCCATCTGAATGCCACCTGTGCTGCCATGGTGCTGCACCTGCCTTCGCCAGATGTTCTCCTGGCCGCATGCTACAAACATCTGCGAGCGCCTGGCAACGTCGATGGAACATGCTTTGGCTCCTCGATTGTGTGCTCGCTGATCAGCCGATAGATGTGCACCTCGCGAGTCTGGCCAATTCGATGTGCTCGATCCGTGGCCTGCGGCTCTTGTGCACTATCTGCCACGTTTAGAAACATCTGGTGACCTGAGGCCTGTCTATCCATCGCAGGGTTCCAGTCCGAGTCATAGAAGATGACCTGTCAGGTAGCCAAGGTTTCGCAAGACGGCAAGACTTTCGATGATAAACACACCATATCCCCATCTGTTGCCAGCCAGCTGGCAATGTTCGCGCTCATCAAATTAATGCCCACGCCGCCAGCCTGGGCATGTCCGTCAGCTGGGAGACTGTGTGTGTGTGCACCAGGCCAAAGACGAACCTCCTACTGTAATTCGTAAAGGATCTGCAAAAGGCCTCCGACTGGTCCGAATGCCGTGTGATTTCTGGCACACCCACAAAAACAGCTAACTAGCTCAACTAGCTTCAACAATGTGGATATCCCGGGCTTTCAAAACGTAAACGACACACACGGCATCATCTGTTTGCAACGCAGCTGCACGTGTCGAGCAGATAAACAGGAATATCCGCTCCTTGGACGGCAACACCAATCCCAAAGTAGCAGTATGTCTTCTGCTACTGCTATTGCAGCTGCGCATGGCTTCCAAGGCTCGTCATCATTGAAGCGGTCAATCAACTCTTGCCGCCGTTCTACCTCAAAACCATTCGACCGTCATTGGCCCATGAGCAACCTTTCCCCCGACCTTGACCGCCGAATCCATCCGGACATAGGTACAGCTATGATGGCTCACCTCGGCAAATGTTTCGCGCTGCACGTTCATGTCAATTGCAGCTTTGCAAGGGTGAATATGCCAAGCTTGGCACGAAAGCTTCGAGGACATCCAGCATCTTGCTGAACTGAGTGAAAATAATGCCTCAGGACAACAGACTTGCCATCTTGAGGAGTCGGCCGCAGCATTGAAGCTCACCAAAAACTCAGTCCAGCGGCACTTGTCGTTTCTTCTCTTGAACTCTTTCAGCATGATGGCCTGGGCATGCGGTGGCACGAGGCAAAAAACATTGTTGTTTCAGGTGATGGGTGGCACATCTTTGCTATGTGCTGGTCACGCTCTCTTTGCTTGCCGTGGGCGCTCTTTTGTTTCTGCAGGTGCACCCTGGCTGCTGGGCAAACTTGGCTGAGACAGGAAGACAGGACGACGACGACGACGGCGACGGCGGCGGCGGCGGTGGCGGCAGCGGGGGCGGCGGCGGGGGCGGGGGCGGGGCCAGGGGCGGGGGCGGCGGAAACCACCAAACCCAAACCACAACAGCCACAACCACTGCAACAACGCAAGAACTATAAACCAACCAACCAACCAGTATTCCAACCAAGCAGTTACCCGCCGCACAAACAAAAACAACAAACGACCAACGACCAACAACCAACAACCAACAACCAACAACCAACAACCAACAACCAGCAACCAACAACCAACAACCAACAACCAACAACCAACAACCATCCCCAAACCATCTGCAAACCATCCACAAACCATTCAAAAACTGCCAATAACCAACTACCAACAACCAACAGCCGACAGCCGACAACCAAGAAGAAGAAGAATGACAAGAAGAATGACAAGAACAACAACCAGAACAAGGCTCGAACAGCGGCGGTGCGACAACTCACGGTTTCTTTGTTTCTACCTTTTCGCAAAGGGGGTGCAAAGCCTCACGCCGGCCCCGGCTTTGTTTACCTCTATTGAATCTTTGTAGAAACTAACTGGAAGTAAGCTTGGTGTTTGGACGGGGTCCGCGTTTTCGTCTGTACCTTTTTCGTTGTCGATTTCATGTTGTCATTGTTGTCATGGTTGTCAGTGTTGTCATGGTTGTCATTGTTGTCACTGTTGTCATTGTTGTCACTGTTGTCACTGTTGTCATTGTTATTGTCGTCAGCCAAGGCGTGGGACAAACTCGCGCCGGCGTTGGAAATGAACAACTGTGGTTGCAGTCGTTGTTGGTGGTGCTATAGATTGTAGAGGCCAAGAAAGGCGTGTGTGATAAGGCCAGTGACACGAACGCGCTGTAATCTTGCAGCTCCAACCGTTGAAAGGCACTGAGCCACACGCGAGCTTTCTCAGCTTGCCGCAGTCAGATTCGAGGTGATGCCTCATGCATCACTCTGTGCGCATGAATTCTTAGTCTATGCTTCATTGCCGCCGTGGTTGCTTCTCGGGCAAATGGCAACGCAAGCGTCCATCGAGGGCCTCGGACGTCCCCAAAACCCCCAAGAACAGACAAACTAGTTGACGCAAACCCTGGCAGTTTCCACCCCCACTGCCAAAGGGTCTCTTTGAGCTTAGCCTTTTGAATATTTGTGTGCGTGAGCGATAATTAAGATGTGCGCAGCAAAAGCACTCTCAACATCAGATCCTTCGTTCCAGGCATTACTTACCGAGGACGCCTACTTTCCCAGCAAGGACGCATGCTGCGACATGCTGTCACCCTCGGCATCCCTCAAGTTTGCTAAGTTTGCTCGGGAAGGCAAGGGCTCGCTGCAGCGAGCTGCGTCATGCCACACGGAGAAAAATGACAAAGGCATTGGTTTCAGTAAAAGGGTCGTATCAGGACAAGGAACCCGAGACCTCACATGCTCGACGTGTGCTGAGGCTCACTTGCTTTGCAGTCTAAGGCTTAAGGTATGTTCTCTTTCGTGTGTGGAGCTAACGTGTGCTTTTCGTCCCCTTTCCTTCCCTGAATGCCAATGCTCGGGAACCAACATCCATACCAACAGCCCAATGGCATCTTTTCCGCTTACTGCAAACAAAGCTCTAGATGCACAACTGCAAGCACAGGTGCTTAGCACTGTAGACTCTAGACTCCCAACTACTGGCTGCTGACGGGCATAGCAAAGCTCACAAATGCGATGGCCCGGTCATGCAGGCATAGAGCTCTGCCAAGACCATACCTGAGCTGTGCGAAAATCTGGATGCTGAATTGATCTGACTTTGCGCCCGTGATTTCCAATAACTTCCAGGATGCGTGAGGCCGCCGCCGGTCTTGGACATCGCCTGGAGATGCGCGGAGCTCCAGGCCGGAGGTGCCATGAAGGCGCCGGAGGCCCCCAGGGCCTGCAACCCGAGGATCGTCAAACAGTGGCCCATTGGCGTTTGCGATACACATGCTACCGAAATGTACCGCAATGTACCGCAATGTACCGCATGTACTCGGTACACTTTGCTGACCAAAGGCCCTCATTACAAACTTCAGAGATGATGCCAATCCATTCAGTCTAAGCTAGTCTAAGGCCTTCATGCGCCCAACGGCTGACTAATCTTCCTCGCACCTGATTCATGGCCCACCCAGCTCGTAAAGCTTGGAACCGGCCACCGAGCTCGGGTGTTGCGTAAGCCCTTGGCTTGCACCATCACGGAGAGGCACGTGTACCTTCCATCAACCACTGTTGGATGTCCAGCTCTTAGAAGATGCGTTCGGATCTGGTGGTTCCTTCCTGTGTGAATCCGAATAGAAACGAGACTACATTCTGATCGGAAATGTGCCAGAAAACGGAACCATGTCAAAGCTGCCCTTCCAGAGTCGCTTGACTCGCTTGACGGCAATACCGCCAGGCTTCTACGTGCCACCACATCGATGGGCAAGCGGCATTCAATCAAAGACGCACTGGCGACGCCATCACAGAGTACGAGATACTCACGCGATATCGAGAAGGTGTTGATCTGCATGCGCAGGGAGTATAGACCTTCGAACGTCTTTCCAGCCAAGATTAAACCAGAGCTTGGTACATCAAGGCGATGAATAAATCCGTATTGGAAGTCAGCGAGGAATGGCAACGAGTGCGATGGAAACTCTGCCCTGAGAAATTCAGAGAGCGGATGGCCGCCAAGCTCGCTCAGCGGCCCATCCACTTCCCAACCTGGTGGCTTAAACAGGACAGTCATGCCACGCGTGTCGCTGACAATCCTGGGCTGGGCTTTCCAGCTGGGACCGGACTGAACATCACGCACTGGCGGTAGGAGTTGTAGGTCTAAAACATCTCGATCCAGTTGAACCCCAATGGTCGACAGCCTCCGCGCTAATTCCCGGCAAAGCCCAGGCGTCAAGGTGCTTGCGAATGCAAAAGCCCACCTCACTGTGCACACGATCATCAAACTGCCAGCCCGCACCAGACTCACTAGCCCTCAGCATAGGAAAGTTGCCTTATGCCCTCCCAAGACACGAGATTGACACAATCGCGAAGGCGGTGTCTTGCAAACGCGCCGTGGTCAAGAGTAAGCCTTCCACGCAATTCTCTACGGCTGCATAATTAGCAAGATAAAGCAGAGTCATCCAGGATTGTAGCTGCAGAGAACTCCAAGACGGCAGATCAAACACGGGGCCAAGTGAAAAGCGGGCGGCAATAACTCATCTGTCGTTCGCTCGCCCATGACACACACGGTTTCTCTTTTTTTCTGCTGGGCTTTGGGTGCCCCCCTCGCGCACAAGAGCGCCCGAAGTCCTGTTCTGTCGTGGCCGCTCTCTGTCTCTCTCTCGCCCCCTCCCTCTGCGAGCATAACCTCCAAGGGGTCTGCACCGAAGTGCGCTCCGATTCAGCCCCAGTCAATTTGAGTCCGCGGGAGGGTTGAGAGCATCCTCTACGAAGGCGTTACCGACTGGCATGAAAAACAGGAGATGGAAGTTGAACTCTCCGGGTCGGCTCACTATGCCAGGACTGCAGGTGCGTTGTCCGGTCGGCTGAAGGCGACTGGGAGTTCGGTTATTTCGGTTCACTTCTCCCTCTCTTTTTCTTCTTCTTCTTCTTCTTCTTCTTCTTCTTCTTCTTCTTCTTCTTCTTCTTCTTCTTCTTCGTCTTCTTCTTCTTCTTCTTCTGCTACTTCCTCCTCCTCCTCCTCCTCCTCGTCCTCGTCCTCGTCCTCGTCCTCTTCCTCTTCCTCTTCCTCTGCCTCTGCTGCCTCTGCCTCCTCTTCCTCCTCTTCCTCCTCTTCCTCCTCTTCCTCCTCTTCCTCCTCTTCCTCCTCTTCCTCCTCTTCCTCCTCTTCCTCCTCTTCCTCCTCTTCCTCCTCTTCCTCCTCTTCCTCCTCTTCCTCCTCTTCCTCCTCTTCCTCCTCTCCTCCTCCTCCTCTTCCTCCTCTTCCTCCTCTCTTCCTCCTCTTCCTCCTCTTCCTCCTCTTCCTCCTCTTCCTCCTCTTCCTCCTCTTCCTCCTCTTCCTCCTCTTCCTCCTCTTCCTCCTCT